>PVIR01016489.1:0-36544 GCA_004026965.1 Petromus typicus | reverse complement strand
AGCCCTCTCACCTGCCCTACCCCAGCCCTCTCACCTGCCCATGACAAAGCCCCTCACCTGCCCACCCCAGCCCCTTCCCTCACTGGCAGACATAAGCCACTCCCAGCTGTCCCGTGGGGGGACCATGGGCACGCTGGTCACCAGTCCACACTGGTCCTGTGTGTGCTCGGGTGACGGGTTTGGGGTGAGTCTCCAAGGGTGTTCTTCAGGAGGTTCCCACTGAGCTGAGGCCCTATTTCTGGTGCGGATGGTGGTACCTGGGGGACATTGGGCACGAGCAGGTGGGCAGGATGCCCTGTCCTCCCAGGAAGAGAGGGAGCCTTTCCACACCCTAGTGCCAAGCTTTAGGGCCCTGCCATAGTCACAGGTGCATCCTGTTCAGGTATCTGCTGCATGTGGCCAGGTTATAGGTGCCCTGTAGGTACCTTCACAGTCCTGGCAGAAGTATGTTTTCCCCACACAGCCTGCAGTCCCAGCCTTCTTGTAGGATCTCAAATCTGTTAAGACTGAATGCTCCAGGGCAGCAGAACTCACCTGCCTGAATTCCAAGGGAGATAAGCTGGCAGTGCCATTCTCCCTGCAAGGGAGGGGCTGCTATGCAGCTTTGGATTAGTGCCAGCGGGGCCACCCTGGCCTCTGGCAGCCATCTGTCATTTCCCACAGATTGAGTGGGAGCTTAAGTGTCTCTGTGCAGAAAGGGCACAGTAGGAGCTCAGCAGAAGGACAGAGGCCACCAGGTCTACAGAGCCTAAGGTCTCTTCCCTGGGCCGAAGCAGGGGTGGGTACAGTGTGGGTGACACCAGAGTGGGACACTGGGCTCAGGGCTTTTGGCCAGAATTATTGGCAATCACGTGCTACACTGTTATTTTGGAGTCCTGAAGTGGTTTTCTGTCACGTGCGGTTTGGGGGTGCTTCCCACCCGGCTGGGGTGAGTTTTTCCTGTTCTGACTTCCTGCCCTCCCCATGCCCTGCCCACACTAGAGTTTACTTCCTGAAAAGGCAGAGCCTCTGCCCAGGCTGGTGTGGTGGGGTCCTCAGGCTCTGTGCCCTTCCATGCCTAGCCTGGCTGCAGAGGAGGATGTCCAGGATTCCACCCCTCCTGGGAGACCAGAGTGTGAGAAAGGGGCAGTGGGCCCTCCGTAGCTCATTGGGTGGGTGTGGCCCGCCTGGAGCTGGGAGTCCCTTGGGTCTCCTGGCCACCAGGTTCCTAGGTGCACATGCCTGGCACAGCCTCTGACCTGTGCCAGCTGCCCATGGACACTAGAGGTTTTGAATGTGAGGCACGTGGGTCGGGGCTCCTCACATAGGCTGCCCGATGCGCTCAGTGGCGTAGGAGCTGGGCTTCTGGAGAGGCTGTGGGCCCGAGCCCCGGGAGGCAGCCTGCCTTGCTGCGATGGAGGGCTTTCTGCAGGGAGCTGGGCCAGGACCACTCACTGCCCTCCCTCCCTGGATGCCGAGCCCAGGCCTGAGCAGTCAGGATCACCAGTGACTCCTGTGCGTGCGTTTTGGGCCGGGCTGTTCTGGCTGTGGTCTCTCAGCAGCACCCCTGGCAGGCTGGCACTGGGCCCTGTGTCACAGATGGGGCACCGAAGACTGCGACCGTCTCCTGGGCAGTGTTGGCTTGGTGTGGACGCATGCCTCCCCCCCCAGGAAACCCCCTTTGAGGGGTGATTGGCCTGTTCCTGCTCGCCAGAGCTGGCCTGGGATCTCCCTGGAGCTGCCGAGCAGCCCTGGGCCAAGAGCAGGGAGGGCTCGGGACAGAACAGCCTTTCACTCCTCGTTGCCACGGCTCTGTGTGCTGAATTTGGACTTTGATGGGAGTGTGTATGCATGTGTGTATAACACACACGTGTGAACGTTCACACACAGATTTGTTCTTGCAGTTTCACTCAGTGATTAAGTCGCAGCACATCTTCCTTGAGGACTTCCCAGCCTCTGCTGGGTGGCCCTGTGTGCCCCGGGGCTCTTGCTCTTTCTGATCTCTTTAGCTTTTTTGTATATTCTGGGGTGGAGGAGACCACAGCAGGGGTTTGAGTGTCCCCTGCACCCCAGGCCTGTCGCTTCCCACAGCTATTTGATAGACAAGCAGAAGTGGCGAGGAGCGCTGATGGCTGGATTTCCGGGTTCTCACGCAGGCCAGGCTGTCTGGTGGATCCTGACAAGTCCCAGCCGGTCAGTGGAGAGCTGAGCCATCCGCCAGGAGGGGTTACTGTGCAGCAGCAGGCTGCCTGTGCTGTCCGCAATGTCTCCCTTCTTCCTGAACACCCCTGTTGTCCCCTGCCCACCTTTCCCAGCCTCCAAAGCCCAGTGCTGGGGGATCCAGCATCCCTGCCCCAGGTGAAGGGTAGACAGGTGTCCTGAAGACCTGAGGTCCTGCTCCATTGACCTGAGAGGAACAGGTCACCTCCCTGCAGCTGGCAGTAGAATATCGGCTTTCTTCTGTCACAGCAGCCCTGGTGTGCAGACACACCAGGGTCGCAGTAAAAGGCTTCGCATGTGTATAGGTTCATGCCTGTGTATAGGTAGCCTACACCCCGCCCCCCGCCTGTAGGACCCTGCCTAGTTCGACAGGAGTCACCCCCAGCCCCCAGACCCCCAGCTGTACTGTAGTATGCCTGGGATTTCGCATCTGGGCTGGGGTTGGAATCGAGGGGGCCACAGGGCCAGAGCTCTGGTCCCCGGCTGAGGGGTCTAAGAACCCTAGGGAGGCAAGGTTCATGTGAGCTGCAGGAATGAGGGAGCCCAGGAGCAGGGAGAAAGTGGGCAGTGCCCAGCCCATGCCCACTAGGCTGATCCTGAAGGAGGCAAGGGTGGGCCTCGGCTGGAGGTGCCCACGCTGCTAGCCTGCACCCCACCACCGCGTGCCTGTACCACGTCCAGACTCCTGCCCCTCTCCCACTTCCTTCTGTCTGGCTGAAATTGCCAGTCACACAGACCTTCCTCAGGGTGAGTGTCCGTAGGCCCCATCCATGCCTGCGCACCTGCACACCTAGCCCTGCCCCCGCCCCGCAGGGGCTGGGCAGCAAGGGGGCTTCATCCCCATTTCAGAGCCACCTCTGGTCTCCAGACCCTGGACCCTGGTCTGTTGCAGGTGTTGAGTCTCTGCTGAGGGTTGATGTCACCTGCACTAGGAACCAGGCGGACCATATTCTGTGCCCTGGGGGCAGAGGGCACAGTGCTGTGTTTGAAGATGGGGTGAGAAGTTAGCGCATGTCACCCCCCAGGTATGATGGTGTGGCCCAGCCCACTGCCCGGACCCCCATGGTGCCATTGCCCTGCTTTGTGAAGTGCAGACTCAGCATCTCACACGGGGTCCTCCTGAGCCTCCCACGCACCTGGCCCTGAAACCCCGGCTGGTAAGACTGGGCAGCACTCCCAGTAGGCACAGTGGTCTTGTCTCCAGCACCCACCAGTGCATGTCCATGGCGCGTGGCCCCGTACCCAGCTGGGCCCCTTGCTGCAGCTTCACCCCTCTGTGGGCAGCTCCCAGGGCTCCCTGACTCAAGGGCCCCTCCAGGAGCCACACCCACTGTCCTGTGTGGTGGCACCACAGCTGGAACTGGATCTGTCCTCCCCTCAGGGACAGCCTGGCTGCTGGGTGGCATCTAGCCCCCCTAGTGAAGGAAGGAGCATGCTGCATATCTGAGACTGTGACCCAGGACCATCTGCCCCTTGAGCAGCAAGTTCCAGCAGCCACCTGTGAGAGCCTGGCAGGCACTCGGGGAGCTGCCAAGGAGTGGTTGGCTGTGCCATGCCTGGCGAGCCAGGCTGAGTATGCAGCTGGGGCACTTGTACCAGGTTCCTGGTCAGTTACCCTGTGCTCCATAACCGTCGCCTTGAGGGCACCTGGATGAAGCACCAGACACAGACCTGAGCTGGGAGGGATCTTGACCACATGCACGTGTGTGAAGTCTTCTTAGCTGGAAGGACTGTGTGACAGGACCAGACGGGTGGCTGGTGGTGCCAGTGTCTCAGGGTGCCCATTTTTGTGGGGCGCATAGCTTAGGACGTCTTTAGACCAGGGCTGTGATGATCCCTAGAGTGCTGTGCCGCTATGTGGTGTTGAAAGCAGCAGAAGTGGACTCTTGAGTAGGCTCTCTGCTCCATTCGACCAGCCTGACCGTACGGTGGGTCTGCAGCTCTGGAAGACAGGCCACCAACGCACAGCTTGGCCCTGGGCTTTCCTCTGCAGATGGAGGGCTGGACGGAGGTGGCATTGACTTGGGAGTTGGGGCTGCTTGCAGGTTTGAGGGAAAGAACAGCTCCAAGCTGGGAAGCTCTGTTTAATTTTAGACGTGAGTGGGAGAGCTAAGAGGTAGCTGTGGACAGCGTGAGAGTCCCAGAGAGGGTGACCAGCACAGTTGTGTGGGTTCTGAAAGTGCTAGCACCCAGCATGGGGCCCGAGACAGTCCACGAGCACCATGTGAATTCAGGCAGAGGATTTAAATAAATGGTGGCAACTTACACAAAGAATCCCAGGTGTGCAGCAAACAGAGCCACAGGTGGCCTGCCCCCACCATGGGCTGAATGCCAGGCTGCCCCTGAGTGCTGGGGTCTGGAAACCCGTCCAGGGGCACTCGGACTTCTGCACTCTGCTCCCCTTTTGCTCCCAGCGTTTGAGAAGCCGGGTTGTACTCCAAAGACAGCTGCCCGCCCCCTGAGCAAGGCAGCACTCCTGGGCACCAGAGGTATCTGATTGGAGGACAGGCCCCGGTGCCAAGGCCAGCTGGCTCACGGGCTTTTACAGAGTCCGTCTAGGATCGAGGCTGCCTGGGGTGGGGTGTCATCAGAGCCCCTGAGGATGCCTCGTTGCCCCAGCCAATGCGTCTTTTACTCCTGCCTGTGTCAGGGACCAGCCCTGGCCGGCGAGCTGCATCTCCACCTGCGTTACAGAGCTCCACCCTGCCCCAGACGGTCAGGGTCAGTGCCCAGGTCTGATCTAAACCACGCTTCTCCAGTGTCGCTTCTGATGTTTATACATCAGAAGAAGACAGCTAGATCACTGATCCCAGATCCCTGATCCCTGGACAGCTTTCCCATGTTGTGGCTGCCCTGCTGTTTCCCTCTCATTTCTTTTTTTTTTTTTAATTGAAATCTTTATTGATACATTACATATACATATCATGATTGCACACCACAATGAGAATTTGGACCAGTACATGACACAACTTAATTCTCATCTTTTCCCATAGCCACCCCTCATCCTACCACCCCCCCATATACATAAACTTTGTTTCCTTTCTTTTTTGTTATAATCTCATTATATTTCCCCTTCACTCTATTTCACTTTGAGTATTTTCTGTTTCACAATATATATCATACAATTCTAGAACTCATTTACATCTTTATTTTCTCATATCAGAGAAAAGATGCGATATTTACATATCTGTGACCTGTTTATTTCACTTATGAGGATATCCTCAAGGTATGTCCATTTAAGTACACATGATTCAAACTTATCATTTTTTATGGCAGAGTAATACTCCATTCTGTAGAAGAACCACAGCTTTTTTATCCAGTCTCCAATTGATGGACATTCTAAACCTGCTGCAAAACACATTACGTAAAACTCTTGAAGACATTGGCTTAGGGAAAGACTTCTTGAACAAAATCTCTATAGCACAGGAATTGGCAGAAGAAATCAGCAAATGGGACCTCATTCTTTTAAAAAGCTTCTGCGCAGCAAAGAAAACCACCAACAGGGCAAAAAGTCAACCAACAGTGTGGGAAAAAATCTTTACCAGCTGTTCCTCAGACAAAGGGTTACTATCTAGAATATATAAAGAGCTTAATAAATCAGCCCACCCAAATTTAACGACCCCATTCAAAAATGGGCATCTGAAATGAACAGATACTTTTCAGAGGAAGAAGAGCAGCTAAGAAGCATATGAAGAAATGCTCAACATCATTAGTCAGTTGAGAGATGCAGATGAAAACAGTGCTGAGATTTCATCTCACTCCACAAAGAATGGCTGCCACTTCAGAATTAGCCAGCAACAAATGTTGGCGAGGCTGCGGAGAAGAAGGAGCCCTTCTCCACTGTTGGTGGGACTGTAGACTTGTACAGCCCCTGTGGAGATCAGTTTGGAGATTCCTCAAAAAGCTAGGATTGGAGGTCCCATTTGACCCAGCCATGGCTCTGCTAGGTATATACAGAATTAAGAGACTCGTATCACAGTGACATATGTGCACCCGTGTTTATAGCAGCTCAGTTTGTGATTGCTACATCTTGGAAACAACCCTCTCATTTCTCATCTGATCAAAAGACCGAGCCAGCCAGTGTACAGGATTCATGGTTCTCAGTGAGGCCGTGAAGGGTCTGACATCCAGAGTGGCTGCTCCTGCTCCACTAGCCCGGGCTTGCTTCCATGCTGCAGACAGCCCAGGTCCTGAGCAGGCTTCCACCATGCGCTGTCACAGACTTGCAGCCCAGTTGCTGGTGATGCCCCAGTGCCACTGCACCCAGCTTGGGCCCTCTGGGTACGAGGGCCACTCTTAGTGGTCCCAAACGCAAGGAATGGAAGGTGCCCTCGGGCCAGCTCTGGGTTTAAGAGGAGAAGCTTTGAATCCAGGTGCCTGTCCCTGAGGACAGGACCTGAGGATGGCTGTGCCCTTGGAGGGCACCCCAGATGCCACTGCTGGGCTCAGGGGGCATAAAGCTACCCTGGTACTCTAGCTGGCTGTAGTTCTGCCACCACCTGGAGGTGTCCAGAGGCCCAGCTGAGGTGTGGGCCGGGGTGGTGCTATTTCAGAGCTGGCAGTGTGCTACTTAGGGTGCAGTGGGGAGGGCACAGCCCATTCGACCCTGGTTTCCCCCAACTCCAGCCTCTCTGGCCATTGCTTCCCACCCATGTGACCTCATCCACCATGGCGCGCTCTCCCTGTTCTGGGGGCTCTGCTGCCTCCCTTCTGGGAGCGGGTCCCCTCCAAGCTGAGAGGAATGTGGCCTGGCTGCACTGAGTGGGAAGGCCTACTATTTGGTGCCCAGTCATGTGGTGGGGCTTAGCGGGGGCTCTGGGCCTCAGGCCCCAGCACCTTGTGGTAGGTCACCGTCCAGGGCAGGAGGAAATGGGGTGCATGTACTGGTTCTTCACCTCCAAATCTAGGGAGCCCTGGGCTGGCTGTCCTCAAGCACTACCTGAGGTACACTGGGTGCAGCCCGGGTATCCCTGGGCATGCATCCATGGGTGGCCCATTGCCCAGCGGTGCCTGGACAGTGCACCTCTTAGATGCAGAGTCATCCAGCCTCTGCCTTCTCTGGGCTCATCACTCGGGACCCATCCCCTGGTGGCACCTTGGGTGGCATCCAGTTCTGCTGCCACCAGCAACGCTGACACTGTCTCCACGATGCACCCCCCTCGTGTGCACAGCTCCCTGGGGACAGGCACCTGAGACTGCCAGGCTGCCACATGGTATGACCCATGTCCCCCAACACAAGGGGCCCCGAATTCACTCCCACCTGGACTCTGCACTCCCCCAGCACTCGCAGTAGCCTGTGGGGGAGGTGGCTCATCAGACCATTGGGTGGCAGAAACCCTGGGTAGGGAGCAGAGGCTTGAGAGATCGTTGTGACCAAGTACGTGTGGCAGGCATCCCCAGCACAGCTGGACAGAGCAGGAGGAGAGAAGAAGCCACCTGTGTGCACTTCTGTGCTCCACGCTGCAGCTGCGGCCAATGGGACAGGCTTCTCGCCAGCTGGGTCGCCACCTGCAGCATCTCCACACATGTGGACAGAGGGCCCTGGCCCCCAGCGCCATCCACCAGAGGACAAAGATCCTGCCTACTCAGTGACTCACCATCAGCCCTGCCTGGGACAGACAGTGGCCTGAGCAGAGACAAAGGGAAATAGGCATGCGCAGTCAAGGCCCCAAGGCCTCAGGCACCTGCACTGTTCCTAACCAAACGTCTCTGTGCAGTTCCAGCCCTGGGGAATGCTCGATGTTGGAGGAATGTGAGTCAGAGCAGGGACATTGCTCAGGTTGCCTGAGGGCTGGTGGGGGCCGGCTCGGCCAGTGTCAGGAGCTGTCCCCCTGTGCTCCCTCTGCTCCCTCACAGGCGGTACTGTGTCTGTGTCCTTCTTTTGCAAAGACCCAGCCATTGGATTAGGGCCCCATTACTGACCCCACTGTGCCTTAACTCTTGCGTCCAGTCTGCACGTCTGCCCTTGTCTGGGGTATTGGGTCAGGACTTCATTATCAGTCAGAGGGCCAGTTCCGCCCCAGCACCAAGGCAGAACATGTGGCGAGCCTCTGGCTGTCCCCCCACCCATCTGGTTGCCCCATAACTGATGGGCACAGCCTGGGTGGCATGGGAACCACACAAGTGTGTTTGTGCCTAGCTGGTAGGTTAGGCACAGGGACCAGCGCGGGAAGCCTTGGCGTCCTCATGGGCAGGAGGCATAGGGACCCTTGAGCACGATGGGAACCCCCCAATGCTTGCTTGGTTTTTTAAAAATTAGTTTTATTGGTGCACTTTATACATAAAGATCAAACTCATCCTCAGGAATTTGTACTTGTACAAAATATATTTTGATTCTTTCTCCAATCGCCCCCTTCAAAATCTCATTTTTTTAAAAAACAGGGTCCCACTGCATATCTCAGGCTGATCTTGAACTCACCTGGTAGCCCAGGCTGGCCTGGAACTCCGGCCTCAGCCTCCTGAGTGCTGGGATTGCAGGTGTGCGCCGCCGTGCTCAGTCCGCTCTCACTTACAGAAGCTCTGTCTCCATTTTTTCCTTCTCGTGTCTTTATCTCCCTTCGCCCCTTCCCCTTCCCTTGTTCGCTTTCCCACCTGGACATATTCTTCCTGCATCCCAATGTCAGACATATTTTGATATTTTGGTCCTTAACTACCCTTTTGGTTTCTCACACCAGAGAAAAAATGTAATATTTAAACACGTATGCCTGAATTGTTTCACTTAAGAGCTTGGTCTCAGGATACATCCATTTCCTACAAATATCTCAAGTTTATTCTTTGTGGCAGAGTAGTACTCAATTGCAAAAAAAAAAAAACAAAACCCACATCTTTGTCCATTCGTCCCCCGACAGGCACGTACACTAATTATAAGACTTAGCTATTACAAGTAGCGTTATTTAGTTATTACAAGTAAGTTCACATATGTCACTGTGGTCTGATGCTTTTAATTCTTTCAGGAGCACACCAAGAAGGGGAATGGCTGGATCAAATGGAACCTTAGTTCTGTTTTTTTGAGGAATCGCCACACTGATTTCCATAGTGGTTGTACCAGTCTGCCTTCCCGCCAGCAGTGGGGAAGGGTTCCTTTTTCCCCACAGCCCCGCCAGCATTTGATACTGATTTCTTGATAGCAGCTTTTCTTTCTGCAGTGAGATGGAATCTCAGTGTTATTTCAATTTGTGAGGGGAGGACGGAGCAGTGATGTTGAACTTGTTTTTCTTTCTTTCTTTCTTTTTTTTTTTTTTCTGTTCATAATTCAACAGAAGTATCTATTCATTCCAGATGCCCATTTTGGATTGGGTCTTTACATTTGGGAGGGACAACTGATTTTTTTTTTTTTTTGATTCTTTATGTATTCTAGATATTTGGCTTAAGGAACAGCTGGCAATTTTTTTTCCTATGCTGTCAGTAGTCTCTTTACTCTGTTGGTGCTTTCTCTTGTATGCAAAAGCTTTTTAATAAGATGAAATCCCATTTGTTGATTCTTTGTCATGCTTCCTATAAGATTTGGGTTTTGCTCATAAAATCTTTGCCTACATCAGTGTCTTCACAAGTTGTACCTATTGTATCTTCTAGCAGATATGTTTTTCTGTTTAGTATTTAGATCTTTGATTCATTTTTGTTTTAGTGCATAATGAGAGATAGGATTCTGGTTTTAAACCAACTTTTAGTCTGGCTTTAATATAGAAAGCTAATTTTTCGAGTACCATTTATTAAAGAGGCTACCTTTCTTCCGGTGAAGGTGTTTGGCTCCTTTGTCAAAGATAAGGTGGCTAAGTGTGTTTGTGGTTGTTCCTGCATCTTCTTATCTGTTCCATTGATCTTCAGGTCTCATTTTTTGCCAGTACCATGCTGTTTTTATCACAGTGACTTTGTGTTTTGTTCGGTAGGGTTTGGTGTGGGTAGTTAAACTTGGGGCCTTCTACTTGCCCAGCAGGCACTGTCCCCCCGAGCTACATCCCTGGCCACAGTAGCTTTGTAATATAATTTAAAGTTAGAGATTGTGATGCCTCTGCCTCACCTTTGTTGACCAGAATTGCTTTTATAATTCTAGACTTTTCTGATTCCAAATGAATTTTAGGATTGTTTTCTGTAATTTTGTGAGGTATGCTATTGGCATTGTGATCAAGATTGCATTATCTGTAGAACAATTTTTGAATTATGGCCATTTTCACTTATTTATTCTTCCTACCCAAGAACAAAAGATGTCTTTCCATTTTCTGACATTCTTTTCAAGTACTGTAGTTTTCATTGTCAAGGTCTTTTACTTCCTGTGTTAAATTTATTCCTAGGTGTTTCATTTTTGGGTGATGCCATTGTGAAAGATACTATTTCCCTAATTTTTCTCTCCATGAGTTTGTAATCTGTCTACAGGAATTGTGTTGGTTCTGACTGTTGACTTGTGTCTAGCTGTACTATTGGGTATGGTCTTTAAATCCAGAAGTCTCTCAGGGGAGTTTTTGGAGTTCTAGTTCTAGTTTTTGGAGTTCTGTCACGTAGAATGATATCATGTCACTTAAAAACAATGACAATTTAACTTCTTTTCCTTATTTCTTTCTCTTGTCTGATTTCTCCTGCTAATGTTTCCACAACTATATTGAGTAAGGGTGTTTACAGTTTTGTCTTGCTCTTGATCTTAGAGTGAAAGTTTTCAGTTTTTGACCACTTACTATGATATTGGCTTTGGTTTTTCATAGATGACTATCAGATTGAGATAAAAAACATCTGTTCCAGTTTTCTGTAGGGTTTTTATCCAGAATGGGTGCTGGACTTTGTCAGATGCTTTTTCTGCTTCTATTGAGATGACCATACGTTTTTGTCTTTGGCACTCAGTTGTGGCATTATGTTACTGATCTGCATGTGTTGGACAGCTGTTCATCCCTGGGATGAATCCTCCTTGGTCATTGTGTACAGCTTTCTTGATGATTTGCTACTTCTGTTGGCCAGAATCTTTTTGAGGATTTTGCATCTATGTCCATTAAGGAGACTGGCCTGGGGTTTTCTTTTTCAGTTGGATCCTTATATGATTTTGGTATGAGGATAATGCTTGCTTCTAGGAATAAGTTTGGGAGTATTACTTCCCTTTCAATTTCGTTAAAGAATTTGAGGAACAGTGACATTAGATATTCTCTAAAGTTCTTGTAAAATTCAACAGTGAATTTGTCAAGACCTGGGCTTTTCTTTGTTGGTGGGTTTTTAATTATAGCTTTGGTTTTACTGACTGATACTAGTTTATTCAGAACTTTTATATCATCTTGCTTCAGCTTTGGTAATTCATTTGTATCTAGCAAAGCATGCACTTCTGTGGTTTCCATCTTATTAGAATATAGGTTCTCAAAGTAGGTATTGTGGGGCCAGAGATTTAGCTCAGTGGTTGTGGCACCTCCCTCACAAGTACAAGGTCACAAGTTTGATCCTTGGTATGAAATAAAAAAGTTAGTATTGATGATCATCTGGATTTCTGCAGGATCTGTTGTGATTTCACCCTTTCTACGTTTCTCTCTTTTCTTTTCTTCCTTTGGTACCAGACATTGAACTTGAGACTTTGTTCTTGCAATACAAGAGACAACATCACTGAGCTTTATCCCCAGCCTTTTCCCTTTTAATTCCTAATTGCATTTATTTGAGTCTTCCTTTTTTGATAAAGTTGGCTAAGGGTTGGTTGGTCAATTTTATTTAACCTTTCAAAAAACCAGCTATTTGATTCATTAGTTCTTTGTATTGTTTCCTTAGTCTTAATTGCATTAATTTCTGCTCTAATCTTTGTGATTTCCTCCCTTGTACACACTGTGATATCAGCTTGCACTTTTTCTGGAAACAAGTTTCAGTGTTAGGTTGTTTATTTGAGTTCATTCCATTTTTCTGATGAGGGGTTTCACTGCTATAAATTTCCCTCGAAAAACTGCTTTCTTCCTGATCCTAATTTGCAGATGTGACTTTTAAAAAGGAGGAGAAAGGAAGGAAACCACGAGATAGGAAAGGGATGAAAAGAGAATTGAGAAGTATTGTGTATTTGTATCAATTCTTCCTGATAAATGAAATCATTATTTATTACAAACGTATCAATAAAAATTCAAATGTATTTTTGAGCCAGCAGTTTAGCTCAGTGGTTCCGGTGCCTGTCTTGCAAGCGCAAGGGCCCTGGTTCAATCCCTGGTAACCACACACCATACTGGGCCTGGAGACTCACGCCCAGCAGCAACCAGTACCACATACCACAGTGCCGGGCGTGGTGGCTCACGCCTGTAATCCCAGCACTCAGGAGGCAGAGGCAGGAGGATTGCTGAGATGTGAGTTGGAGGCTGAGCTCAGGGCCAGCCTGAACTACAGAGTGAGACCCTGTCTCACAAATCTTAAAAAAAAAAAAAAAAGAAAGACTGCGCTCATTGCATCCCATAAGTTCCCGTATATTGTATTGGCATTATCATTTACGCATTTACTTAAGCACGTCCTGTGATCTACTATGTGGTTTGCTTTGGAGACCCAGACCCCTGCTTGTGTCCACAAGCCTGGCTGTGTCTACGGGAGGGTGTGACACAAGACAGTCCTCCTGAGGAAGCAGGCCTTGCTCTTCCTGCCCTGACAGTGCCACCCCCAGAAATGGATTTCCTGGCTCCTCTGGGGTGGTGGGTAGCATGCAGGTATGTTTGCATGTTGGTGTGGGTAGCACTGTGGCTGTCACAGCGATGGCTCCTGTCCCCATAGCCTGTCTAAGGTCATCTGTGCCAGCCTTTCCCACACTCTGCACTGTGATAGGAATTTCCTGGTTGCAAAGCCTGGGCCCAGGTCCCCACCATTAGGTCCCAGTTGCCGCCTAGGTGGCTGCATGGCTGAACACTTGCCCCATCACTCCTGTGAGCCCTCCCTGTGACCCCAGGGACAGAAAGGTGTCTGTGGTGAGGCTGCCTTGGGCCCTGAGGATGGGCAGCTCTGCCCGTGCAGGAGTAGCTCTGGCACGTTGTCCCCACCATCCTCAGCAGGGAGACAAGGGCAGGCTACGCAGGCTGAGCTGTGACTCGGCCCTGAGTCCGGGGCTGGGCAGCCTCACACCCGGGTGACGTCTCTCTGCCCCCAGGTGGCCTTCATGACGCTGACACTCTTCCCTATCCGGCTGCTTTCCGCCGCCCTCATGATGCTGCTGGCCTGGCCCTTGGCATTTGTGGCCTCGTTGGGACCTGCTGAGAAGGAACCTGAGCAGCCCCTGGCGCTGTGGCGGAGGTGAGTGGCCCTGGAGGCTACACGTGCAGGGCCCACAAGGCAGGTGAGGTGTGCTACCAACCACCAAGGACCCCTCCCTCCCGAGCCACATCCCCCTACTGAGGCTTCTCACAGCTGCAGACTGAAGTCACAGCTTCTTGGCCACCATACCCTGGTCCCGGTCTCGAGCAGCCATGTTGCAACAACTTGACAACATGGGCTTCACCCAGGAGGGCCCTGTTCCTGCCTAAGGGCAGTGGTTCTGGTGGCAGCAACCTTGGGGCAGTTGGCACCAGGCAGCCCGGCCAGGCCAGCCAGGCCCCAGGCCGGGAGTGAACAAGTTATCTGTGCAGGGTCCATGAGCCGACATCAGAGCCCTGCCTATGGCTGGTGACCTTCCTGCAGCACTGCCCGAGTCCCCATCCTGTGGTGCCATCTGTCACTCTCAGCTCCCAACTCCCCTGGCTTCTAGCATTGGGTGCAGCTGCCAGTGTCCTGGTGTCCTTGAGATTCTGATGCTGTACTCTATGTGCCAGGCATCCTCCATGTCTCACAAGGTGCCCCCCCCACGTCCACACCCACCATTGACAGCCGCCCTGTGTGCTTGGCAGTGCTTAGTAGGCATGGGCTGGACACCTGTCGCAGACAGAGACACAGCCATGGCTTACAGAGGTGCTGTACCAGGCCATGTTGCCCCTGCCCCTGCCCCAGTAAGCGAAGTTTTGTTGGAGCACAGTGTGTCAGACTGGCAAAGTGAACAGCCGTGATAGGCCACAGAGCCTGAGCTCGGCTGCCCTGGGTCTCAGCCCAGGAATAAGCTGAGGGTTGCACAGGTGCCGCAAGCTCTGGACCCTGGGACCACAGTACGGTCAGATAGCAGCAGTATAGAAACGGTAATATCTTTCCGCAGAACTGGGGCTGACACTCACCACCCCAGGCAAGTCCCAGCCAGGCTGGGTGTCTGGCGGCCGTGGCCCGCAAGGGTGGGTCTCAGTGGCTGGCACATGGCAGGACCACAGCTGAGCACCTGTGGGGGCGCCAAGCTCAGCATATGGTACACTGCTTCCATCTACAGGGCCAGCACTGCAGAGCCTCAAATTCTGGATGAGCCCTGCCCTTCTCCCACACAGATCAGTTCAGCCCGTGTGGATGTTGCCGCAGCCTTCGGTGAACTGCACCCCTCCTGGCCACGGCCCTATGTCCTGCTGACACTCCTGACTATCCCGACCCTGACCTCCAGCTTCACGGGCCCCAGGCCTTTGAGCTACCCTGTCCTCATTCCCTATCCTGAGGAGAGACCTGTGGTCCCCTGGTGGCCCCCCTGGGGCTCACTGCCTTTCATGCCCTCCACGCCTGAGGAGGCGCTGCGCTCCACATGGGAACTTCCGGACCTTGGTTCCTGCAGCCCCCCCTCATCCCTGACACTGGTGTGCTCCCTGCTCCTGCTGGCCCTCGAGGCTCCCCCCTCCCCGAGGGCTCTGATTCCAGGCTGGCCTGAAGTCCCTCTGTAGGGTCACCTCCCCCTCCTCCCCGTTCTCCTCACGTGTGCACACGCGCCCTGGGCCTCCACCCTGGCAGTGTCCATGCCCGAAGCTGAGCCAGGCACCGCAGAGCTGAGCCCTCTCTTCTTCTGGCCATAGCTCAGTTGCCTACTGCTCTCCCTCACTCCTCCCCTGATGCCCAGCGTGGCAGTGCCTGGCAGAGCAGCCAGTGTGTGTTGGGAGTGGACGGGCGCCTCTGATGCTGGTCCACTGTGTATATGGGCAGGAGGTGGTGGTTGTGGACACACCCGAGGCCTCAGTCCCAAGTGCATCTCAGGCTGTGTCCCAGTGGTGCCTCCGAAACTCTTCTGAGAACGACAGCCACTGCTTTTGCCAGGCTGTGCTTCCTCAAGCTTGCACTGTCTCTCGAGCTGTGCTTTCCCGTGTGCCAAGGAGTCGGGTTGCCTCCACACAACCCCCCAGTGTACAGTGCAATTGCTCCAGCAATTGCTCTGCCCAGGCTGGCTCTGCCCAGCACAGCATTGTCCTCCCCCTTGGGTGGCATGCCGTTTGCCCCTTGGCAATACTGTTGTACACAGTGAAGCTGCTGTGCACAGATCGCATCGGGGGGCATCAGAAGCTCAGGAGCATGGCCACATGTGAGTCCTGGTGCCCCAGGTGCAGGTTGTGTAACCACAGTGGCCATTCATCCTGCTGAAGGCTGGCACAGGTCCTGCCAGGAGGCCCTGGGCTCTCTGCCCTCACTATTGGCTGCATTGCAGCTCTGCAGGGGTTCAGGCCCCTGGGAAATCAGTTGGCATCAATACTGTCGTGGGCTCTTGTTTTGCTGCGGAGGGATTCCCCATGGTGGGTGTCCTCTTGCCCACACCTGAGGTGCCTGGCTCTACAGTGCGTGTCCTTGTGGGCCTGGCACAGACGTGGTTGAGCAGCGATGAGCTGGAGCTTGACAGACGGGAAGGACATCCCCCTGTTCGGATGGCAGGTCCTCACACGTTTTGGGGCGGCTGGCTGGCTCACACTGCTCCCTCTGCCCTGATACCTGCCCACCTCTCCCAGAGCAACATCATGGCATCATGCAGTCTGGCCTTGGAGACCCTGTCCCAGCCAACCCTATGCTTGCACATGTGTCACGCCCCCTGGCTTCGTGGTGCCTGCCCCTGCACAGGCCAGTGTGGCAGCAGCCGACAGCCAGTTCTGCACCTGGC
Source organism: Petromus typicus (assembly GCA_004026965.1). Classification (NCBI taxonomy): domain Eukaryota; kingdom Metazoa; phylum Chordata; class Mammalia; order Rodentia; family Petromuridae; genus Petromus; species Petromus typicus. Next base: position 20,445 of record PVIR01016489.1, on the reverse strand, counting down.
TTGTGTGCCCGCTCAGGGAAGGTGGGTAGTGCTGGGGGGTCTGCAGTCGCATGGAGACAGTGAGGACTGGGCCCTGGGCCCTCACTTCCCTCTGCCGGTGCTGTCCTGACCGGTGCTATCTTGCAGGCTCGTGGACGTCCTGCTGAAGGCCATCATGCGCGCCATGTGGTTCGCAGGTGGCTTCCACCGTGTGGCTGTGAAGGGGCGGCAGGCACTGCCCAGCGAGGCTGCCATCCTCACGCTGGCACCACACTCGTCCTACTTTGATGCCATCCCCGTCACCATGACCATGTCCTCCGTTGTGATGAAGGCGGAGAGCAGAGACATCCCAATCTGGGGAAGTGAGTGAGCCCTGGGAGCAGGTGGGACCCCGGGTTACAGGTCTCCCTGGGCCCCGCCCGTGGCTGCTGTGCTGGGGGACGTGGACCCACACTGACTTCTCCACCCATGCAGCCCTGATACGGTACATACGGCCAGTGTTTGTGTCGCGTTCCGACCAGGATTCACGCAGGAAAACGGTGGAGGAGATCAAGGACAGGGCGCAGTCGGGTGGAAAGTGGCCACAGGTAAACAGCCCCCTCAGTGTCCCGGATGTCGGACAGCAGGGAAAAGCTGGGCGTCTTCCTCTGGGGCCTGTGCTACATTTTGTGCCATTGCCGTAGATTGTGCAAATCCGTGCGCGTGAGCCCCTGCGCCGTCGCCGCGCACTGGCTCCGGGTGCCCCTGACTGCTGCGCCTCGGGCCCTTGCATGCTGCATGACGACTGCCATGGCTGCCCCCCTGAGTGACATTGTGCTGACAGCATGTGAGGGCTCATCATACATATTTCCCAGGGGCTTGCAGGTGGGCGCCTGTCAGCCTGTTTTCCAGGCATGCAGGGGCAAGACTGCGTGCCTGGGGGGGCTGCTTCTGCACTCCCAGCGCGGTAAAGCCACGAGCACACCTGCAGAATACCCCGATTTCCACCCAGCACGATTGCGGGTTCTAGGCCTTGTTAAGAGCTGGGAACACGCACAGGCAGGATGGGCACTGTGACTCTGGGTTATAATTATGCTTATTTAATGGTGACTTTTTCTTCTTCTTTGAAGATAATGATTTTCCCAGAAGGAACTTGTACCAATAGGACCTGCCTGATTACCTTCAAGCCGGGTATGTAATTTTCTTCAACATTATTTTCCCCTCCAGACAAGGGAAGAGTTGTAGCGACTAGGGCTGGGCATCAATACTGGCCCCACTTCCTGGGAAGCGCTGCACAGAGCCAGCCCAGACTTCCGAGGTGGTTTTGTAGGTTACATCAGGTGCAGTGGATACACATTTCAGCTTTCCTTTCTGTACGCACTGACAATGAGGCAGAGAGACTCGAGGGACCCTTTGGGGCAGGTCCTGGCCCACCCAGCAGTTCCTATGTGCAGTGTGCCTCTCGTGGAACCCTGGTGCAGATCCCAAAAGCTAGGGGACCCAAAATACACAGGAGCCTGGTACTGGGGCCAAGCCCTCTGTACAGTGTGACTAGGCATGGGCAGGTATGGTGTCCACTGACTCTGCTACCTGCGCGGATCTCACTAGCAAGCCTCCTCTTGCTTGTCTCTCACCTGTGCTGGGCCTGCACAGTTCCCTCGGGCTGCGCAGCCTTCGGGAGCTTTGTGGGGCCCCAGGCCCCTCACCCCTGCTTTCTTGAGCTTCTCCCGCACTGCCACTGGGGGGTGTCAGGTTTCACAGGAAAAGGCAGAGTAGCCAGGTGAGGCTCACCATCCCCGCTGCAGGCTGTGGGCTGCCTGGCTCTAACGGCAGCTCTCTAGACCCCTTGCCCAGGCACAGCCTTCGAGCCAAGCTGCTGTCCCTGGGAAGCCTGTGTTGGTCTGTACTGACCATTTCTCCAGGGCCACGAGCAGACGGCCTGCTGGTAGGTGTTTGGCCTCCTTCCTGAAGGACACATACCAAGGGACAGGTCACAGCCAGCCTCCTCCCTGGGCAGGGCATGGCATGTACCAGGGAATGAGTTGTTTCCAGCCTGCTCCCTGGGCAGGCTGCCCTGTGGAAATGTCCTGCCTGATGGGAGGCTCCTTGGGGAGCAGTCCCAGGCATTGCTCATTGCAGTTGCTGGTTCTCACGTGCCAGGCAAGAAGGAATTCAGAAATGAGGAGAGGTCAGCCCCCAGCATGTGAGATCAGCGAAGTCATGCGCAGTGAGCCCTGACGTAATGGCTGGCCCCTGCCCACAGGGTCCATGTGCTCCTGCCCCGGGGCCCACACAGGTCCCTGAGCCAGCACACGTGAGATGCCTGCAGGCTTCTGGGTGGGATTTCTGTGCGAGGTCTGATCCTCAGGGCTGGGCGAGATTCTTGTGACGTCAGGGACTTGCTCCATACCTGTGCAGACATCACCTGCAGGCGTCTGCCACAGTGATGTGGCCTGGTGCTCTGTGTCCTGGAGTCTTGGAGGAATTCCTGGGCTCGGGGTATAGCAGGTGGGGCAACCTTCCCTCAGAGGTGTCCCTCACCATGCACCTGCACCAGCAGGAACCTGATATTCCAGTGTAGCTCAGCACAGGTGCCTCGAGCTCCCCTCACCCCAGGGCAGGCACTGACCCTGCAGGTGCCCTGCAGCCACCTGGGGACACAGCACTGGCCTTGTTCTGGGCACATAGCACTGGCCCTGTTCTGGGCATGGTTGTCTGGCCTCCTCCTGTGAGGTCCACCGTGCCATCACATCTGGTGCTCCTGATACCCACACTCTTCTGCTGATAGGACAGGCCCTGAGGAGAGCTGCGACTGACCAAAGCAGAACAGGGCTCACCCCCCCGTGAGGCACCTTGTATGGCTGGCCTAGCCGGAGGGGCGGGATGGGGCAGCGTCCACCATCCCAGCAGGAAGCAAGATGTTCCTGGGCCCCTGAGCCACTGCTTCCCAAGTCTTCCGACGGCTGCTGGCCTAGGCCGGGTGGCCCTGCCCACTGTAATGATGTCTTGTGTCCCCTGATCCTGCAAGTACTCAGCCACTCTGGCTTCCTCTTGCTGCTGGGACACACCTGGCCTGTCTGGTCCTGTCACCAGTGGGGGCTAAGTGGTGGACGTGGCGAGGACCCCCGCCAACCGAGCCCTGTGGCCTGAGACAACACCTTCCCACCAGGTGCCTTCATCCCTGGAGTTCCAGTGCAGCCCGTGGTACTGCGGTACCCAAACAAGCTGGTAAGTTGGGTCCCAGGGCTGCATGGGTCGTGATAGCCCGTACCACCAGCTTGCTGCGTCCTTTGTCCACTGACGGGCATAGCCTCAGAGAGGCAGGACGGCTCACACACGTGCCCCCCTCTCCTCACACATGCCTGGTCCACATTTTGGGATTGTAGTGGCAAACGCACACTTGCGGACATGTCCAGACGAAGGCATCTCAATTCCAGGGCCTGGGCAGTGGAGGCCAGAGTGAGGGGCTTTGCAGCAAACAGCCTCTCTGGGCCTCCGTTCAGGGCAGAGCTTTCCTTCAAAAAATGAAACAAAAGAAGGAGTAGTTGGAGTCCAGCACTTCTGAGGTGACCATAGGGGACTCCAGCTCAGAGGGGTGGCAGATGTCACTGGCCACCACACCTGCCTGAGTGTGCAGGAAGGGCCAGCCCTGTACATGCAAGTGGCAGATGATGTTGCTGGGCACTTGGGCTGGACATATAGGAATGGGACCCGAGGATGTGATGCAGGCAGGCATTGAAGGCGGCAGCCATGGGGCTGAGAGGTTCCTGTCCTCAGGCCAGGTGCAAGGGGCACAAACATTCTGCTCCCTGCCTCAGGATGAGCAGGGGAGAAGGAGCCCTGGGGCAGGGAAGGGTGGCTGCCATGGCAACTGTGCTTCTTTTTCCCCAGGACACCATCACTTGGACGTGGCAGGGCCCTGGAGCGTAAGTAGGACACAGTCCTCTTGGTTGTGTGTGGACAGTTGGGCAGTTACCTAGCATGCTTGAGTTCCCTGACTGGCAGCCAGGGTTCTGCCCACTGTGAGGACATGCCCAAATGTGGCCAGTTCTGACCCCACGCTGGGGACTTGGGCCGCTTGTCTCACCCCAGTGGGAAGTGGGAAGGTCCTCCATTTGTGAGGCCTCTGCACGCCTGGTGGCCCTGGAGTTAGAGAACTCCGCACTGGTGGGGCTCCAGCCAACCTATGCTGCCTGCAGACTGAGCACCAGTGACACTCACAGGACAAGGACAGGCATGCCAGGCTGCCTGACTTGGGGCACAGAGGGCCCAGACCCTCTAGGGGAAGCAGGGCAGGATGCCCAGGTGCTGCAGGGTGCTTGGGTCCAGGTTTTGATGGGTGTGACTGTTCCTTGCATGGGGAGGGTCTACAAGGGTTCAAGTTCCCTGCCTGGAGGGCAGATGTGGGAGAGGAGGACAGCTTGCTGGGCAAACCAGCTGGCCAGACGGAAAGAAAGTGAAGACGGCCAAGCGGTGGGTCCTGTGTGTCGGGCCTGCCCCAGCTCAGATCCCCGGTGCCCTCTGCAGGAGGCAGGGCAGCTACAGAGACAGTGTCGGCCCACAGAGCTCGGGAACCTCCCTCCTTACCAGTGCCCCTTCTGTTCCGTGTTGCTAGGCTGGAGATCCTGTGGCTCACGCTGTGCCAGTTCAACAATCGAGTGGAGATTGAGGTGTGTGGATGCAGTGTCCCGGGGGCTCGAGCGGGCATGTGGTGTCCCTGCAGGCCATGTGGACACAGGGTGGAGACAGTGCAGAGCTGTGAGCCTGTCTGGGCTCGTCAGGGCCTCGAACCAGCTCCTCACCCTTCACTCTGTGACTCTTGCGCAAATGTGAACCATTTGAAAGCTAAACCTGTCTCTTATCTTGGCTGCTGTGGCCTGAGAATACCACATTGCCACATAGGCACTACATATCTCGGCTTTTTTTACCGAACATGAATACTGCTGAATTCACTCATGTGCTTGCCAGTCTCGGCTGCTGAGGCCTTGATGCTGACACTTCCCCTCGGATAAGTCCACTTGGTCGAGCATGAGCAGCCTGTGGAATTCTGAGTGTGTGAGGAGCGGCTGCTTCTCAGAAAGGGAATCTGAAGCCGAGGGCCAGTGGGGCGGAGCTTAGGAATGCAGCGGAGCCTTTCTCCTTCTGATGCTGCCACTGCAGAATGCAGCAGGTGCACGGCGGGCCTGGGCAGCACCCGACGCATGAGCCACGGCCCGCTATTTGGGCTGCTAAAGCGAGGCTGGACCTCCTGAGGCCGCCAGCCTGGCCCAAGCGAAAGGGACCTGCACTCACACCCACTGGCCAAGGGCCCACTAGGCCCAAGGCTTTGCAAAATAACTCACATACCACTAGAAAGTTTTTTAATGAAAAAAAGTTACTGAGTTTTATGTAAACTTTAAGATCATTACAAACTGATTAAATAGTTCTTAGAGACTAGATATTTTGGGGGGGCCAAATAAATATTGAGTTTATCACAATAGGTTCTTATTAGAAACTATACTTCACCCATAAGAATAAAAATCCTACATGGAAATTTTCTGATACATAAAGAAAAGAGTTGAGTCATTGAAGATAAATCAGAAATATCATTGGATGTATAAAAGAGTAACAAGAATCCTACTTGGATTTAAAAGTAAACAAGATAGTACACCAAGGCAACAGACAAAACAATCACTTATATTCCATATTTTAGCAATTCAAACTCAGAAATCAAAGTTCAAAAACAATCTATAATAATCAAATACTTAAGGATAAATTCAGCACATATATCCAAAACATATACACTGCCGAGAGAAATGTTATAAGATCTAGTATAAAGAGTAATATACAGTTTCTGCATAGGAGAAGAAGGAACATTGCTAAAATACCTGTTTCTCCCTGTTGATTCTTAAACACAATCAATTCCAAAGTCATGCAAAAAGTTGTTTGGAAAAACACCCAAAGGGGCCAGGGATTTAGCTCAGTGGTTCCAGCACGTGCCTTGCAAGTGGAAGGGCCTGGGTTCGATCCCCAGTAACCAGTGCCACGTGTGGAGACTCACCTCCACCAGCAGTCAGATCCACCTACCACAGTGCCAGGCATGGTGGCTCATGCCTGTAATCCCAGCACTCAGGAGGCAGAGGCAGAAGGATTGCTATGAGTTCAAGGCTGAGCTCAGGGCCAGCCTGAACTACAAAAGGGAGAAACTGTCTCAGAAGAAGGAAAAACAAACAAAGCCATTTTGAGTGAAGAGCAAGGACAGACTAATACCTGGCAGGCTGCCCATGTGGAGAGTAGATCGAGCCTGGAATTGGGCTTCTCTGCTCTGACGTTCTTGGCACGGGCCTAGGAGACATCGTGAGGGGGCTGCTCAGAGCTGAGACCAGGAGGGGCCGTGAGATGCTTCGCATCCACTGGCTGCTCCATGTGAGGCTGAGGGCTCTCTTGCTGGACGCCCTGAGGTGGGGCCGGGCTCGAGTGTTCATGTGTGGGCTGTGGGCATGTGCACACGTGTGTGTGCACATGTGAGGGAGATTCTTGCCAGGCCTGGTTTTGTGAATCTGGCAAGTGTCACCCTCAGGCCCAGTCTCCTCGAGTAAGTGACTGCTTCTCTGTGTCAGTTCCTTCCCGTGTACAGCCCCTCCGAGGAAGAGAGGAGGAACCCCACACTCTACGCCAGGAATGTGCGGCACGTCATGGCTGAGTGAGTGAGTGTGCGCTGAGGGTATGGCCACGGTGAGACCGCAGCATGCCGTAGGGAAGACAGGCCTGTGTAGGAGTGACAGGCTGTGCCCTGCACACGCTGGCACGAGGCATGCTGGCCCTGCACCTCATGCCTCTTGCTCTCTGGTGCTGGTCCACCTTGTTCAGCATTAGAGACAGTAATTGATGCTTCACTTGGCAGGTCCTACTCCTGCCAGGGCAGCAGTGCCCTGTGCTGTCCCTGGTGCGGCCAAGGAATCAGCAGGTGACAGGCATGGGTGGCAGGCCCTGGGGCTGTGGCCTCACAGGTGGAGGAAGGGGCGGGTCTGTTGCCCATGGCATGCCGAGAAGAGTGGCGTGTGTGGTGTAGGGACGTGGGACTCAGGCGGCACCACGCACTTTGGCCTCAGTGTGTTCTGAGTTCGGAGTTCGGGGCTGTCATGGAGCCCGTCTGTGGGTGCTAAGCAGAGTCGGTGCTGTGGTCCTGGGGGTCTTGGGCTCGCCCCTCTCCCGGGGTTCTGCTGGCGGAGGACAGGGCACCTATGGCAAGCTTTGTGAAGGTCTCTGTCCCTCTGGTCCTCTCGTCCCCTCCCCCTCCTCTGCACCTTTGCCTATTCGCCCTCCTGGCCACATGGCTCAGGGGGCTGAGCTCCACTAGAGGTTGGCTGCTGGTGTCCCCAGACCTGAGGGTCAGCGTGGCCCCCAGCCCGTCGCAGGCTCTGCCCTCCCAGTCTTTTCCCAAGCAAGGGAAGCAGGTGGCTGGGAGTCACCCCACGTGTGCCTGGAGGGATGGCGGACAGATGGGCAGGCGAGGGTGGCCCGGGCCGTTGTGCCTTTGTCTCTGCATGGCAGCCCCATGGTCTTCCTGTCCCACTCCTCACAGCTCCCGGGCTGTTTCTCTTGCCCCCTGGTGCTGAGGGCAGGTGTGAGAGCCTTTCCAAAATGAGTTCTCTGGCAGCTGCGGTATTAACCTGTCTTGGGCAGCGGGTGCTGTCTGAGCTGGGTCTCTGCGTGGGCACCGTGCGCACTGCTGGCTCAGCTTCTGGGAGCCATCCTGCAGGCATCAGTGTTCCCTGAGGCATGGCAGGGCGGGGACAGTTGTGCACCTCTGTGGCCCTGTGGGAGCCCCTGCGCCATCAGAACAGTGGCTCCCAGATCCTCGGCCCTGGCAGCTCTGTTACTGCCCCGAGGACTGGTGGCTGACCAGGCATCTCTCTCCCACAGAGCCCTGGGTGTTTCCGTGACTGATTACACGTTTGAGGACTGCCAGCTCGCACTGGCAGGGGGACAACTGCGCCTCCCCACTGACTCCTGCCTGCTGGAGTTTGCCAGGCTTGTGCGGGGCCTTGGGTAAGTGCCCTCAGCCTCTGCCTTGCCCCAGGCCTGGGCCCACACCATGCTGGTCGTGATGAATTTGGAACTTAGGAAGTGGCACACAGTGTGCTGTGTCCCAGGCCTTAATTTTTATCCTGAGACAAGGTCCCCCCTGAGTCACACAGGCTGGCCTCAACTTCCAGTCCTGCGTCAGCTTCTGATGCAGCTGAAACTAGTGGCATGCATCACTGATCTAGCTTTCATTTTTCAAATACCAGCTTTTGGCTTATGGAAGGGTATTAAAAACCCAGTGCTAGGCTCCAGCTATCTGCATGGCTGCACCCTGGGCCCCCTGGGAACAGAAGGGCCACCCCAAGAGTCCACAGCTCAGGATAGCACCGGGTGGCAGTGCGACAGAGGCATCGTGCACCACCGGCCACCCCCGTGGGCATCTCGCGCTGCCCTGGGTGCCCACTTTCCTGTTTTAGCCCTCTGTGATTTTATTCAATTCTTCCCCTCTCTCTTGCTTAGGTTGAAACCAGAAAAACTTGAAAAGGGTCTGGACAAATGCTCAGAGAGGGTGAAGATGCAGGGCGGCGCGAAGGTGGGGCTCGAGGCGTTCTCGGCGCACCTGCAGGTGCCCATCTCGGCTGCCCTGGAGGACATGTTCGCGCTGTTCGACGAGGTGGGCTCCGCTGGGGCGAGCACTTGGTTCTGCTCTCCAGTGCGCAAGGGTCTCCTGTGCACTCAGATGCACTCAAGGCGGTCCAGAGCATGGGGGGACCCTCGCCCACAGCCTGCACCCTCCCCTGGAGTCCCCAGTGCTCTCTGGTGTGTCTAGAAATGTGAGTGGTGGCCAGGCGTGGTAGTGTACACCTGTAATGCCAGCCCTAACGAGGCCGAGGAAGGAGGGTCACTGGAGCTTCAGGCCAGGCTGGCTACCACATGAGTTCAAGGCAAGCCTAGACTAACAGTGAGACTCTCAGAAAGCCAGACAGAAAAAGAACACAATTAGAGCTGTGGCTTTCAAGTCAGCCTCACACACGCACCAGCGCGTGGCAGGCCTCTCCAGTGAGCCTCTCCAGTGGCTCCCACGGTAGCCCCCAGGCTGAGCTTAGCTGTCTGCTGCAGGGTGGCTGTGGCGAGGTGGACCTGCGGGAGTACATGGTCGCCCTGTCGGTCGTGTGCCGGCCATCGCGAACTCTGGACACCATCCAGCTGGCGTTCAAGGTAAGTAGGCAGGGGGGGCTGGCACTGTCGCGGTGCCCGAGAGCTCAGTCTGCATGCTGTGCCCCTGACTGCCCCGGCACTCACCTCACATCCCAGGAGAGCCATCTTCCTGTCCCCTCCAGCCTTGGGGTCCCCACTGTGCCCTGTGCCTTCCCAGGAGAGGGCCACATACCTCATGTGTCTCTCCAACACCACCTCACCCTGGGCACCCTGGGCAGAAGTGCCAGTGACCCTGAGACCGGGAGGTGCTGGCCCACATGGACTTCCTCAGCCAAGGAGGGTGGAAAGGGCCCTTGGTCTGGGCCGGCCCAGCCCAGCTTCCAGGCTCTAGCACTGTGCAGCGTCACGTTTCTCGCAGTGGCCACCAGATGGTGCTAGAGGCCATGTCTCCTCACCGGCTCCAGACCCACCTGAGACTGTGGGTGGGGGAGCCGGTATTCCCTGGCCTTCCTCCCACAGCAGTTATGCAGCCCCAGGCGGTGCTCTGGCTGTTTCTTGTTTCCTGCAGCTGTGTCCCTCCCACCTCTGAGTGTGTTGGCGGCTTGTCCCTGACATCGCTTGTCATCTGTCTGCACCTCAGTCCGTGTTTGCCAGGTCCCCCCCACCCCGGGGCTCTTAGGGGCCAACCTGAGCCCAAGGCTGAGAGGTTGGAGGAGGCTCAGTCAGTCCTGAGATCTGGGTGCCAAGGGATAGTCCCCAGGCAGCGGGGAGCAGCTGGCATGACTGACGAGCTGCTTTGCAGATGTACGGGGCGCCTGGGGACGGCAGCATCTGCGAGGACCACCTCTCCCGCATCCTCAGGACCGCCCTGGGTGTGGCAGAGCTCTCTGTCACCGACCTTTTCCGGGCCATCGATGAGGATGACAAAGGGAGAATCACATTCGGTGAGTGATCGGGGCGCAGGAGGGCCGTGGACTGTGCAGCGCGGACTCCCAGAGGCAGTCTGGGAAGTGCGGGGGTGGGGGGGGCACGTAGAGGGCGTGCCGTGGCATTTGGAGCCAGTGCTCGGTTGGGCCCCCACCCTGACCCATCTGCCCACACGTGTGGAGTCCCTTCCCCAAGGACACTAGTCCAGCTCCCTGGGACGCATCCCTGGTCCAGCCCTGGCTACAGAGTCTGTCAGGGAGTGAGGGTGCAGGGCCACTGCCAGAGGATGAGCAGGAGGCCCTGCAAGGCAGCAGCCAAGTTGGTGAAGGGCCAGGACAGGGATGGGCAGGGCCAAGCCTCGGGAGCTGTCTTCCCCTGCCGATCTGCCGATCCAGGCAATAGCAACGATCCCTGGGTCGGGGCCACACAGGTCGAGCAGATGGCAGCCCCCATGTTTTTGTTACGTGGACACTTGCGAGTGGCTCGCGTGGTGTGGATGGCTGACAGAGGCTGTAGCACTCCTGGTTCACTGGGTGCCTCCCCTGCACCCTCCCAGGGAGCCCAGCGATGCCCATGTGTTGCACCTGCGTGTTTTCTCAGGGCCTCGGCATCCACATCACCCTCCCAGCAATGCTGCTCATCAGAGCCCAGTGCCCTTGTCCCTGCAGGGCTGCCCTGCGGCTCCAAGGATGGGACTGTGTCCTTGCCAGGTGCCCAGCGAGCAGTAGGCAATGCCTCCCTCCCGTCCTGGCCAGCGCTGCTGGCCCATGGCGCACTGTAGGCCCTGGGCCCGTGGGTCAAGTCTTGAGCTCTTCCTGGACTGCTGGGCGGAGGCAGGAGGACCCAGGAGCACCACCCTCACTGTCACCATGCTGGTGTGCAGTGAGACCCTGCAGCAGGGGTCTCTCCTTCCCAGGGGTTCAGGGAACTCACTGCCCAGGCTAGGGAAAGTGCCCCCGGCTCATGGGCATGTACCCCTCAAGTACCCAGTAACCACAAGCACCCTTGTCTTTGCAGCCGACTTCCAGAGGTTCACGGAGCTATACCCTGACTTTGCTGAAGAGTACCTGTACCCTGAGCGGTCCTTCCATGGTGGCACCCAGACACCACCCACACCCACCCCCAATGGCTTCTGTACTGACTTCAGCCCTGAGAGTGCAGACTTGGGGTCAAAGCCTCACTGTAAGAAACTGGACTAGGGCTCGTGGGCCCAAGGCCAAGGCCTCTCCAGCACCCCACCCTGCCTCCAGCAGCCAGGCCTGGTACCCAGGGGCCTCCATGTGTGCCTGGGGGCTTCGGGCCGAGTTCTAGGAAACTAGGGGCTTGGGCAGTGCTCTGTGAAGAGCCGTGTGCTGAGGCAGGCACCAGGTGGGACTCCTCACAGGGCGGGGTAGGCACAGCCTCGTCCTCATCTGGAGCCCTGCTTCTGAGTTCCTGTCTCGTCTTCTCCGACATTCCCTCCCTGTGCAGCCAAGCACAAGGTGGCCACCCGCAGTCTGATCCAGCGTGGCCTCTCCACCTTGGCCGCAGCGCAGAGGCACCGATTCTGGTTTTTAAACATTTCTATATTTTCACAGGAGCTCACAAGTATTTTATAACTTAATTTAGGTACTTCAGAAGACATTCAGCATTTTTAAAAAAAAGAAAAGAAAATTGTTTTTCTACTTCATTTTTCCTGTTGGGCTCAGAGGTTATTTATTTATTGGCCCTTTTTTACTAGACTCTGAGGTGGTCTTGGCTTTGCCATGTGTTTCCAGCCGGTGTCCCCAGCAGGGAGACCCCCACCCTGGTTGCACGGACCCAACTCCAAGACCCTTCCGGTCTCCATCCTCTTGAGGCCCGTCCGTTTTATAACTTTGCCAGTTTGGTATTTGTTTCAACAGGACAAAATCTACTTCACTGAAGCGCAAGCTCCAGCCCAAAGGGAGCAGGAGACAGTGGTGTCCTTGTGACTGTGGACGGCGGGGGCTCTGGCAGGACACCGGGCCTCTCGTGTCCACTCAGCTGCAGGGCGACCTGGGCGCATAGCCTCCTCCGGGGCAGCACCTCGCTGTGCGCGGGCGCCCGGCTGGCGGGTCCCACCCCACCCGAGCTGTCTGCCGTGACACAGTCACAGCTGCTCCCGAAAGGGGGCAGGGGCCGCAGGTGGGCTTCCCAGGCGGAGCCCAGGCCTGCTGGGGATTTTGGTTTCCACTCCGGAGGTGAAGTGTCGACACTGGGGTCTCACCACAGCACGTGACTGCCAGTGCCAGTCAGGCAGCCGTGTCACCCCTTCCTCTTACTCACAGTCCAGGTTTGTCCTGCAGCTTACTTGGGAAACCAAACCCTCTATCACCAGCGCCACACTGCCGCCCATGGGACAATGTCAGGTCAGCGTGGCAGTTGGGGTCCTGGCAGGCCGGGCACCCTACAGACAGTGGGGATTTCATAACTGTAGCACACATAAAGATTAATTTTTTTTTGAGACAGGGTCTCACTGTGTAGCCCAGGCTGGCCTTGAATTTGCAGCAATCCTCCTGCCTCAGCCTCCAACTGCTGGGATTATAGGTGTGTGCCACCACACCCGCCCAGCGTATTCATTTTCAAAACAGGAACACCTACAGGCGACATGAAGGAGGGCACTGACTAAGATGTTCTGCGGGAGGCGGGCGCCCTGCTGTCTGCATATGAAGGGCTTTGTAGGAAGTGCTGCTGCGCATTTCTACCCAGAAGCCTCTGAGAGCAGACTGAACGGAAGTCTGTGCCTCCGGATCCTGCGCCTCTGCCAGGAGCTGTGAATGTATGGGGGGCGGGAGGGGGGCGGTGGAGCCTGCGGAGAGCCTAGTCTCCCAGCAGAATAAATGGCATGAAGGTGTGACCACTGAGAGGGACTTATGTATCTTGTTTATTGAGAGAACCCTAGGAGATGTCTGTGCATCCCCAATGGGCTGATTGTGGCAGCCACTTCCCTGGCACCACGGTGGCTCTTCAGGGCCCCAGGTGGTGCCCAGCAGACTGGCATGGCCACTGCCCCAGAGTTGGTGTCTGCGGTTTCTCTTCCAAGTACAGGACTGTGGCCACACGTTGTCAGGCAGAGAGCAAGGGGACCTTGTGTGCAGTCCTGTACAACGAGTCGATTATTTAGGGTAAATAGGGCGCAGGGCATGGGCCCCAGAAGCCACCGTTAGAGCTGAGAGCAGAAGCCAACAGGCAGCCGCACAAGGTCCATGCGCCATCCTAGGAGCTGATCCTTCCTCAGCCTCGGCCCACAGTGGGTGTTGTAGATGTCTGCCAGTCATGAGCCCACTGAGCGTTCTCAAGGGGAAACTGAGTCATGGCCATCCATGTGACTACGTGCTTAAGCAAAATAGCAGGTTTATCTTGGCTCACGTGAAAGAGCTCAGTCCACAGCCGGCTCCGGGGCAGGAATTCCACCACAGAGGAAAATGGTTTATGGCAGCGGAAAGCACAGGATGGCTCGCCTGTCGTCAGCCAGGCCCTGCCTCCTAACAAGAACTCATGGACAGCAGAACCCCTTGTAAGTACAGCATCCCACGACCACCACTGAACACCAGGACTTGGGGAGACTTTTGATCCAAGCCGTAACACAGCCCAAATATTCCCGTAAAACAGCAGCAGGTACTGAGCACCAGGAAGACGATGGTGCAGTTGGCCCATACACTGCTCACACATGCGCTGCTCACACACCCAGCCACCCAGGTCTCTTCAAGGGTATGGCTTGTCACTACAGCCTCTTGTCACACGCCAGAGCTGGGAAATTCAGGAGTGAGAAGATTACTGGAACCTAAAGCCTTTCCATCCTACCTTTCTTGGTCAAGAAGCATCGTGTGGCCCACTGGCCCCGCCAAGTGGCAGCGCCCCGCTCCAGCCCCTTTTGATCCAGTAGCACTTTTCTTGTCTGGTAGTTCGGAGCAGAGGGAGCTGGGGACAGGCAGAGTAGGTGTGTCAGCCCCATGGAATGTTGGAGTTGCCTTCCTCTGGCAGGTCCAGCCGCGCAGGAAAAAGGTGGCGTCCACACACGGAGCGCGGACCCTGAGCACAGGCAGTGAAGCCTCACAGCGAGTCCCCGGCTGCTCCTTAGGCCTCAGTAGGTGGCTCAACAGAGGCCACCTCGAGTGGAGACAAGGCATTTGACCGTGGCACAGAAATCTGGGTGCAGCACAAGTGGCATCCACTCACTGCCCAGTGGCCTTGGCTGCAGCGGGGGCAGAGGTCATAGGTGTGGCCGTGTGCTCTACACAGCACAGGGCATCTGAAGACTTTGGGAGGAGTCTGATCGGGGGTGAGCACACCACAGGCCGGAGACCTGGGCATCCTAGCTCCAGTGCAGCGAGGATCCTGGGAGGTACTGGATTGGGGCTGAGGGCCACACCGCTCCTCACGAATGGGGGCTCAGTGCCACCTCTCCAGCTCTGTCAGTGGCTGACACTTTGTGTCGTGATCTATGTGTCGCTCCCACCCTTCCATGCTGCTGGAGAAGGGTTCTGTCGGGCAAATCTGGGTGCTGGGAAGAGGGCTGATGTCCGCCTGAAGGGGTGAGGCAGAGGCAGGGAGAGAGCTTGGTGGGTAGCAGTGTAGGCCGCCGTGCTGCATGGGAGAAACAGGTGGCCACAGAGCACCAGATGGTCACAGCGCACCTGAGCCAGGTGAGGGGGTGGGTTAGCCGCTTTTCCGTAGCTGGGACAAGATACCTGGCTTTGTCTCAGTCTCCGTCCACACCTGCTTGCTGTGTAGCCCTAGGCCAGTGGCAGCAAGCCCATGGCACATGTGTTGCTGTCCTTTCAGGACAAAAGATGTCAATGTGTGAGTTGTTTTCTCTAAACTGAAGCCTCAGCATTAAAGTTTAACTGCGGCGTTGGCACTTTGTTCCGCACAAGTGGGTTCTGGATCGGCTTGGGCACTCGGTCTCTGCAAGGTTCACATCGCTGGCCTAAGCTGTGGTGAGAGAGGACATCACGGCAAGAAGCTGCTCACTGGGGCAGCCAGGAAGCAAAGACATGAGAGCAGAGAGGAGGAGCTGGTGACACAGCCCTCTGTGGCAAACCCAGTGCCCTGCATCCCCCCTGGGCCCAGCGTGTGGCAGTCCAGTGTGCTGCAAACTCGATAACAGGGCCACGCATGACTGGGTTGGTGCCCAGACACTTCATCTTCAATGGTAACAGGAGGGAAGAGAAAGTATCAGTAATGGCAGAACTACTCCAGATCTATAAACTTGTATCCAAAAGGCTCAGCAACTACCAAGCAGAGTAAAAACAAAAACACGTCCAGACACAGAGTATGTTGCAAAATCATGGTCAGAAATTTTCAAAAGCAGCCAGAGAAAAACAAGCATGCAGGAGCAAAGGTGAGAAGGACGTCTGGCTTCTCCACAGAGGGTTAGTGAGCCAGGAGCCAGCACGTCTCTAGAATGGGAAGACAGAACAGCGACCCAGAGCTCTAGCTACACACAACTTCCAGCAAGGCGACAAGAGAGCCTGCAGCTGAAAGCCGGAGAGCTGTGTCACACGCAGGCTGTGACCAGCGATGTTAGAAGTGGTTTAGGCCAAAATAAAAGGCCTGTGCAGAAACCTGGCTCTGCACAACAGAGAGTTACAAGAAAGCAAAACCAAAAAGACATAGTCCGTTTGAATGCTGGTTTTATCCAAGCTGGGCAGCAGTGAGCAGATGCAACTAGACCCTTACATCAAGCCCTAGGGCCCTGTGAGTCCAACACCAAAAGGACTAACCACCAACAAACAGAAGTGGAACCTTGAGAAAAAGGCCCAGCCCGGCTGACCCTGGGCTCAACCCTCGCCACTTTGTGCAGCAGTAGAAGACAAAAGACTCAAGCTCACTGCACCTTTGTTTAGTACTGAGCCTTCACATCCAAAATCCCAGCATGCTAAAGGTGGGACAGATGTCCACAACAGTCTCTGGAGCTGGGGTCCCACAGGGCAGGGAAGACATCCCAAGTCCATCAGCAGTTCCCAGCACAGAGCTATCCTCTAGCTGGGCCACAGGGGTTCCATACGGTGCTGGCCACCAGGTGCCAAGGCTGGGCTGCAGCACAGGTCACCAATGCCCAGCTGGACCATGTTGGCTGAGACCTGCGGAGCTCCTGTGCTGACAGGACAGGGGCTTTTCCCAAGGACCCTGTTCCTCTTGACTGCTGTCTCCTGTCCCCGCTCTGTAGGCACCAGTGACCTCAGCAACCTCAGGCTGGCCCTGCCAAGTCGTTCTGAGCTGTTGGCTGTGTGTGGTCCACTGCAGCAGGGCCCTGCATCCGCAGACGAGGGACATAGAGCTGTGGGCCCATGAGCAGACCAGTTAAGAGGCTGTGCCCCAAATGCCCTCCCTAGGGGACAGGGCACGGACAGCCTCTGGGGTGAGAATCGCTGCTCCCACCAAACACTTATCCCACCCAAGGGCACCAGGAGTCTGCAAGAAATTCCTTGTCCCCGGAGATAAGGCCCCGGATTCCATAAAGTGCAGGACCACCTGCCTCTGCGAGGTGAACCTGTTAGGGTTTGGATCTGTTCACCCCACTGCCTCATGTATGGTGCTGTGCTCAGGGGGGGCCCACCTGTGATGAGCCTGTGGCCAACAGCACTGTGAGGAGCGAGGCCTGGCGAGGTGACCCAGGCACATGACCTGCGGTGCCTTCTTATCCTCAGTTCCAAAGTTCTCTCTCTGCCTCCTGGCTGCCATGGGCTGAGCGCCGCCCTTGTGCTCCGCCAGCCTCCACCCTGCTGTTGCTGCCGCGGAGCCGCGGGTCCGGGTGGTGCCATATGGTGAGCACACAGTGTCTGCCTTCCCTGTCTGAGCTGACCGGGATGCAGAGAGAAGTCCCCCAAAAGGGACGCAGATGCCAGAGCCGACATGTGCTGTGATGTGACTCTCATCACTGGGGTGAGCGGGAGTCAGATCTCTGCTCAGAAGACCCCAGAGGCACCACAGGGTGCACACTGAACTGCAGAGAGGAAGTCATAGTGTGGACTCGCAGGAAGCGCAGTACAGCCTGCGCAGACAAAGCATTCCGAAGGCAAAATAAGTGAGCCCCCGGCCCGGCCAAGCAGCCTGCTCAGACAAACGGGGCGAAAAGGCCGGAGCTGAACCAGGCACCAGGAACCACTGCACACAGCTGTCAGAGGCCCAAGGAGAGGAGACACTCACCTTTCCTCGGTAAAAATGACAACTAGGCCCTCAAATTTCCTTATTTTTTAAATTGTTATGGCATTTTGAGACATAGTCTCACTATGCAGATCAGGCTAGCCTGGAACTTGTGGCAACCCTCCTGCCTCAGCCTCCCGAGGACTGTGATTAGACATATTCTACCATACCTGGCGTTGAAGTTCTTAAAACCAATGAAATAAAAAAAAAAAATCCTAAAAAATCAACCAGCAGGAAAGAAGATGCATTTTGTACTGAAGAACAGAGGCACAGGGACAAGCAGTTCTCACCAGAAACATGAGAAGCCCCAAAACAGGGCTCAGGCTCCGGAAACAGAGAAGTAGGAGCCATCGAGCCCCAGCAAGGGCAGCTTGCAGCACTGGAATGAGTCCTTCCCAACTCACAGAAGCCAGCAGAATTCACCTCAGTGAACCTTCAACACAGAAAATGTTAAAGCGTCTGGTGTACAGCACACAGCTGCGATCCAGCTGCTCGGAGGCCAAGGCAGGGCGGCAAGCCCAAGGTCAGCCTAGGCAACTCACTGAGACTCTGTCTCAAATGAAAAATAAGGTCTGGGGTGTAGCTCAGTGGAAGAGGACTGGCCTAGCAAGTGTGAGGCCCTGAGTTCAGGCCCTAGCACTAAGGAGCAAAAAGCACTTCGCTGATATGAGACTTGTATCCAGAATATATAAAGAGCCCACCAAATCAATAATAGTGACAAGAGCACAGATATGCAAACATGGAAGCGTCCCAGCCAGAGGTCACGAACACACAGTTGTTCAGACGTCCTGGGCATTAGAGAATGACGAGCTGACACCACAGTGACGTGATGTCGCCACAGCACACAGCAACGTCGGAGACTGAGAGGGACGACCACACTAAGTGCTGGGGAAGGTATGCGGTGACCCAGACCCTTACACACTGTTCTGGAGGGTACAGCGGTGTGCCTCTGAGCAAAACGACAGCTTTGTAAAGAGTGCTATTAGTGTACGTTTGTGGCACATACTGTTACACTCGTCACAGGTGTGGGTGCATGTACCTCAGGTATCTGCGTTTATTCCTCTTCTCCTTCCCGACTCCCGACTCCATCACAAGATCTCCTTCACATTCACCAACGATCTCCCTATTTTCTGTTCCCTAATTTTCTTTAACTCTCTATTTTTATTCTGGGTTTCTCATGTAAGACAAACTACGTGATATCAAAACTTGTGTCTGATTTATTTCACTTAACATTATGGTCCCAGAATATATCCACTTTCCTACAAATGACTCGTTTATCCTCCTTGATGGCAGAGCAGTGCGCCATGGTGTGAAAACACCACGCTTTCTTTATCCATTCATCTGCTGGTGGAGACACGGGCCGCTTTCGAGTTTAGCCATCATGATCGTGCTCTACGAAGAGGGACGCGGGCATGTCTCTGGCCAGGCACCCTCCGCGTGCTCACCGAGAGAAATGAAAGTTTGCACCTGCACAAGGGCCTGTCTGAAATGGCCATAGCACTCTGCAGGCAAGAGTCAGATGCCTGTCCACGGCTCCCGAGTGAGGAGGTTACACACACCGTGGAATGCAGTTAGAGGGACAGAAGACCGCAGGGGGCTCCTGGAGAGCCCTGAGTACAGAGTCCAGGAAAACCCGTGAGCCGTGGCTGCAGAGTAAACCCATGGCTGTCTGGGTGAGCTGGGGCAGACCGAGGGGCCTGGGCCATGAGTGCGGGAGAAACGTGCCCACCTCGGTGGCATTGGGGGCCGTGTCTCTGGGCGTCCAGGTTCAGCAGCCAACCTCACCCTCACCCCATCAGGACACGGTGCAGAGTGACTCCAGGGGAACTTGGCTGGGTTTTCCAAGGACAGTGGGGTTGCAGGCATCCCCACCCCTCCCACTTTGCCCTTTGAGGCTCTTTTCAGCTGCTCAGCTCAGTTTCTTCCAGAAAGAACACTGGGGGCCGGGATTTAGCTCAGGGATTCTGGTGCCTGCCTTGCAAGTGCAAGGTCCTAAATTCAGTCCCCAATAACCACACACACAAAATGCTGGGTGTGATGACACGCCCACCAGCAATCAGTACCACACACCACAGTGTCAGGCATGGTGACTCACACCTGTAATCCCGCACTCAGGAGGCAGAGGCAGGAAGATGGCCGTGCGTTCGAGGTTCACCTGGGCTACATAGTGAGCTTGGGGCCAGCCTCAACTGCTGGTATTCTAGCTGCCTCGAGTAGCGGTGGCTGCATCGACCTCTAAGCACAGACACCGTACATGTCTCTCTACTCACGGTGACCATTAAAGGTTTCCCTCAGAAATGATTTCTAAGGTCCACGTCATGCACTTCTGCCAAAGCAGTGCTCCTTTCAGACCTAAGCATCTCGAACTTCTCCTGACTCCGGGTGTGGTGTGCAGCGGTGGCCCTCGAGGATGAGCCAGAGCTGGCTGCTGTTGGGAGGGCCTGGCTTGAGGCGGCCCCAGGGAACATGGCCTGGAAGGCGGTGTCTGTGCCCAGCCCCACTTTCTCGCTGCTCCTTGCTCGCCGTGGTTGAGTACCTTGTCCTCCTCCAGGCTGCCCACCACGGCTTCCCAGCCTTGGAGCAGCTGCCCACAACGGACTTCTCAGAAGCTGAGCCAAATCAGCCTGGGTTGTGGGTGTTGGGCACTATGTCCCGGTGACTGGCCAGCGACTGATACGCCTGGTCAGGGGTCAGCACTGAACTCCGGGGTCCCCTCAGCAAGGCTGGTGAGGGCCCCACAGGTCTCCAGACCAGGTCAAGGGGCTGCGACGGAAATCCATCTCCTGCTGCTCTCCCATCCTAATCGGAGCCAGATTTGGGGTCAGGGCACCCACATGGCTGTCACCTCTGCCCTCACTGTGGACTGGGACACAACATGCAGTGTCTGCCAGATTCTAAGCACATCCCACTAAGCCACGCATTCCAGACTGGACAGCAATGCGCGCTGACCTGGCCAAGCCCGGCATCTGCTGACTGAATCAGCCCAGCTCTGAAAAGGATCACACTGCTCTGGAGCCCTGGGCTCGGCATTACAGTCTGCGGCACCTGGCACCCCGCGGCTGTGTGGCGCAGTATGTGGCACGTCCCGAGCAGACACCTTGGGCAGGCAGTGCTCCCCACTGGGCTAGAGGACAGCCCTGCATTTCAGCGTACGCTCTTCCGAGGGCTCAGGCTCACGCCCCGGCTCTGATCTGTGTTCGGAGTAGGGCCATCTCCTGCATGTTGAGGATCTCATCAAACTTGTCC
>PVIR01016488.1:0-36530 GCA_004026965.1 Petromus typicus | reverse complement strand
ATTATTTTTGAAGATATTTCGAAAGTGTTTTTATGTGATCCATTTTGTAAGAGCCATGTTCACACTTAAAATTGTTTTCACATGAATTATATCTAAATTATTTGTATTTCATATATTCTGATGTAGGTAGGTGATATAAATTTAGAATGTAAATAATATGTATATAATACTAGTAATAATATGTATGTATTACTATACATATTTGTGTATGTGATTTTTATATTTTGTTATTTTTGGCTATTTATATAGGTGTTATGTTAGTTTGCTGGGGCTAGTATAAGAAAATAGCAGAGACTAGGAGACAGAATTTTATTTCTCACAGTTTTGGAAGTTAGAAGATAAGCATGAAATGTTGGTAGGGTTGGCTTTTTCTAAGGCCTTTTCTGGGCTTGCTGATGGCAGTTTTCTTCTCATTGTGTCCTCACCTGGCACATCCTCTATGTGTCTGTGTCCTATTTTCTTGCAAAAACACCAGTCAGGTTGAATTGGGGTCCCTCTGACTTCCTGTAACCTTAACCACCTCATTAAAAGCCTTACCTCTAAATGGAGCTTTATTCTGAGGTAGTGAGGATTAGGTATTCAAGATTTAAGTTTTGGGTGGACACATTTTAGCCCATCGCAGGTGCTAAGCAGTCCTGGATAGAGAAGGGAATTGGGCCACCTTTAAGACTGGCCTAAAGGTCCTTGGAGACTCATATACAGAATTGATAAGTAACATGGCCATTCCTAAGCCAGGCTGGTCCTTTAGACCAAGGGCAGGGAGAGCTTGGATGTATGGGCCATCTGGCTGCAAAATCTGCCACCCCACTGATTGCCAGGGTTAATCAGGCTGATATTGCTTGTTAGGCAGGTGTCCCCTTCCTCTCTCCCCATTTCATCCTGAAACTGTGTACATGGTTGGTTGAAGAGGACAACCTTTTCTGATAGAGGAAAACTTTTTCAGAATTACTGCATGGTGGGTTCCTTAGTTCCTTGTCCTTAGCACCTGAGAAGGGCTGATCACAGAATCTCAGGCTGGCATCACAACTGCATTTTGTGTGTAGTAAAGGACCTTCTGGTATTAGGTGTTTGTATCAAAGTAGGACAAGCAGAACAAGTGAACCTCAGTACTCTTCTCAGGGTCTTTCTGATAAGTGGGGATGTTCAAGGTCTAGCTGGAGTTTGTGAAGTTTGTGAATGGATGCCTGGAGGAATGCAGCTGATGTGTGGATCTTCAGAGCAGAGGCTTTCCAGGTGGTCCCTGTGCGTCTGACCCAGGAGGCAAGCAGATTGGCCAGGCATGGAGCAACACACTATGGTTGGCTCTGCTTCTATGCCCACTGTGCAAAATGGGCTATCTCGGAAACTATGGAGGGGGAAGCACAGAACATCAGCCTGTGTTCCCTAGTGACGGAGAGGATACCAGGAGCTCTGACCGATGCTGAGGTAGCCAGGACAGCTGTCTTCCTGAGGACTGAGGTCATCCTACTGGGTTGATGACCCAGTAGAAAGGAAGAAGGGGGACAAGGATATGGGCTCTGCTTTTGCTTAGTTACTTTTCACATCTCTGAGACAAAATACTCGATGCTTACAAGTTAAAAGAGGAAAGGTATATTCTAGTTAACAGTTTTTAGAGGTTTCAGACCATAGTCAGCTGGCGACAAGGCAGGATAGGATGGCAGAGGGGACTGCCTGAGGAGAAACGGCTCATGGAATGGCTGGCAGAAAGCCTGCAAGGAGCAGTGACAAGCCTGCCTCCCCACCTCACTTTTTATTCCTTCTGGACTATATGCCTATTGATTGGTGCCATCCACATCCAGGGTGGGGCTTCCATTATCCACACCAGAGCTCTGCTAATTCCAATCAGTGGACTAATTTAGTTATCCTGTACTCTGTATTCCAGGATCACATACCCTAGATTCAGGCAGCTCTGAAGAGCCCCACCTACTGAAGACAGGAAGAGCCCATGAGCCTTGGAGAGGGAACATGTAGATAACAAGCCATAACAGCTTTCCAGGATGAAGGTCCAAATCCCATGGGGTGTTGTGCATTGAGTCCTGCTGAGGAAGCTTTGCATTTGCTCTGTTTGACAGATTTATGACAGACACTGTATGGATGCCACTGTTTCTTTTGTTCAAGTCTCGTGTGTGGTCACGTTTTTGGCCAGCAATTCGGGCATGACTGAGTATAGGTTTCACTGGAGACCTTGACACTAAACTGCTGTGAACTAGTGCTTTGCAGTCTCTGTGCTTGATGACTTTATTATCATTTCACCTGATGTTTAGTACAGTATAAGACTATAAGTAATTGAGCAGGTATTTCATGAGGCTTCATAAAACATGACTCCCTTCCTTACAGACTTCCTGTTACTCACACCTTGCTTTACAGTTTATCAAATGGAACTGACAGGTGCTGATCTCTGCCAGCCATTCGCACTGAGTTTACAGAAGCTCACAGTAAGCACTCTTACTAGAAATGTGGTCTGAGGAGCCCCAGGTCACAGTCACACAGAAGAAACTGCAGTTTCAAATCCTACTTGGTAACTACTAAACTAATTTCTGCCCTTGCTTTTGTTATAATGATGCAGTCTTGATAGGCTCTTTTAGCTATAGACCATCATTTACTTTCTGGCTCATGCTTGGTGTTGTGCATTCTGTGGTAGGCCTGTGTTTCTGACAATTGTGAATAATCCTGCTGTATATACTCATGTACAGGTTTTCTCACGGGCACAAGTTTTCAGGTCCTGTTGGCAGATACCAAAGAGCATGTTCACTGGGTTAAGCAATATGAGTATGTTCAGTTGTGTAGGCTGTCACCGAACTGTCTTCTAAAGTGGCAGTACTGCTTCATACTCTTGTTAGCACTGTGTTCTTGCTGCAAGGCATCTTAATTGATATTTCATAATTGTCAGCTTTTCTAAATTTTAGCCATTCTGGCAGGCAGGTACATTGTTGTCCCAATTTACAAACAAAGCCAGCCAAAGAAATAGCATTTACTTAGTATATTGAAGTACTATACTGCTTTCTCCACTATGCTATTACCAATAATTCTTTCTACTGTTCCTTTGCCACTGAATTTCTAACTATACCATGTATAAGAATCACCCAGAGAACTTGTGAAAAGATCGCAGGGCCCAGTGTTCTACTTCATGAGTTGCAGGGTGGATGGGAGTCTCTGTGTTTTTGCTTGTGTGTGCTGTAAGCAGACTGCTGGTTAGCTGTTGGCTGGTGACAGTATCCTCGCCCAGACCATAGTCTCGCAGTGGGAACAGAAGGATTTAAGTTCATTCATATGCTTAAATTATACCTTACTCTCTTTTCTTAAACTTCTGGGAGTAGGAAGTGTGAAATTATATTACCAGCAGTAATCAGAAATCCAGAAGTCCCTGGGAGTCTTTTGTCTTCTAAAGGGTACATTATTAAGGCTTTATCTTCATTTTCTGAGATGTTATTTATTATAATGTATGGCAGGAAAACAAAATGTGCTTTGTTTTGTTTTTAAGCTAACTGGCATCACCATCAGTTTTGTTTTCCTGTTGGAAATGTAGTATGATGTCTCTAAGAGCCGTTTTTCCCTAGGTAAAAGGTATTATAAAAACATGATGTTAATATCTGTGAGCATTATTCATTTCTTTAGTACAGTGCTTCTTAGAGAATATTTATATGGAATCTGCTAACACTATAGTGACCTGAGGGGGAAGGTAAAGCTGGATGGTGATCACCAGCACTCAGGATGAGGCAGGTGTCTGACTTTTAACCAGGTGCTCAGACTGTTGTCAGGCACAGCCTGTGAGAGTTGCGGACCCAGCCTCCCATCATCTGTACTGGGCATAAGTAAAGAGTTTGGCAGTCATCCTGTCCAGTCTGTGGAAAAGCCTTTCTTAAAACATGTTTGTAATATACTCAATATATAGATGAAGCCCCAATTAGAGGTTGACAGAATTTTAGACAGTTCATGTTTTTTGGTTCCTCCACAGTAAGATCAAAGATACACTATTTTTTTTAATAGTTATCCTAGAATGTTGAGTGTTTTTACTCATAAGTATCAGAGAAGCAACTCTTGAACCACAAAAATTTCCTTACCACGAGAGTTTAATGTGGTTCTAAATAACTGGTTTTCAGGAGAGGCTTTATCTTTATCTATACTGGCATGAAATACAGATAGCAAGATATCTTATCCTCCTGTGCTCTGAAATCCAAAGCTTGATCTTTTC
This sequence comes from Petromus typicus, assembly GCA_004026965.1. Classification (NCBI taxonomy): domain Eukaryota; kingdom Metazoa; phylum Chordata; class Mammalia; order Rodentia; family Petromuridae; genus Petromus; species Petromus typicus. The sequence goes on along the minus strand of PVIR01016488.1, from coordinate 32,338 downwards.
ATTATGTAAATTGAAATAGAGAAAATGTTTCCTGTGTAGTTAATTAATGGAAAATCATGTTAAGCAATAAAGTTACTTGCAATATTACATAATTACAAGAGAAGTGGAAGTACATGATATTCCAAATAAAAGTAAATGCAAACATTTCTTAGTGTTTTTTATGTGTAATGTTTTAAGTGCTTTCCATTAACCTTTAATCTCACAACTTAAAGAATGCACTATTATCTCATTACAGCATAGAAGGGTGAAACAAATAGCTATTGTTATTCTGCTCTTTAGTACATAGCTTACATTAAAACAGGCATTCCAGGCAAAGAACACATCTCAGTAGTAATTCAGTGAATTCTAATAACTTGTACTTGTGTCCTTGTGTGGATCACAGATTTCTATAGTAAAATAGATGATAGTGGGCCATCTGACTCTAAACTGTTATTTCTAACTGGCAGAAATATAGAGACAAAGATATTTAGATAAATCATTCTGTTTTGTGAAGCAGAAAGTAGCTGGTACAGCCAACACCAAAACAATAGCATGGTAAGTTCCAGTTTTGCATATTTTCCTTCAGTTGTAGAAGTGTATCAGTTTTATTTTCTTTATTTGTTATTGATGTTTTTATTAGTGCCATTAGCGCACTTATTGCTGTTTAGACATGAATTTCTTGCTTGATAGCTTTTTGTTAATTTATAAGACCGAAACATGCCCCAACAAGTGATACTTACACATTCAGTTTTATAGAAGTAATGGACAACATAGCTGCAGGTAGTAGCTCTTAGTCTCATTAAATAATATGCCTGTTCTTTATAATAAATATATTTCAAAATCTATTCTATGGTTCTGATATAAAACATATAAATAACATAACTGCTTACATAAGAAATTTCAAATCATTATAAATTTTCAGATATGAAGAAACGAAAATAATTTATATCTTCAAAATATACGATATGTACTTAGATATAAAATGTCTGGAAGAACTACATGAGAAAAAAAACTACAAGATAAATCTTTAGACTAGCTTTCTCCAAACTGGCAGCAGAAAGTATAGTAAAACTCATTTAGTATCAAAAGTGAGAGGTACATTAGAAAAAACTATATGAGTCCTATACACTGAACATTACTAGGAGAAATAAAGAAATTCTAAATAAATGAGGATATATATTGTGCCAATGGGTTTGGAAGATCATAATATTTAATAATAGTTTATCATATTTCTTAGGCCGAGGATTTAGTTCCACGGCACTGTGCCTGCCTTTCAAGCACAAGATCTAAAGTTCAATCGCCAGTACCAAAAAAAAAAAAAAAAAAAGACATTTCTTTCCAAATTGATCCCATTAAAAATCCTGATAGACTTTTGTGTAGAAACTGGCAAGCAGATTAAATAGTTCATTTGGAAATGGAAAGAACCTATAATAGAAAAGCCAAAAGAACATTGAAGAACTAACACTAATTAAATATTTACTATAAAGAGATAGTATGAAGGGTCTGGAGATTTAGCTCAGTGGTGCCATCACCTGCCTTACAAGAGCAAGATCCCGGGTTCAATCCCTGGTAACCACATACAATATACTGGGCATGGTGACTCACCCCCACCAACAGTGAGTACCACATACCACAATGCCAGCATTGTGGCTCATGCCTGTAATCCCAGTACTGGGGAAGCAGAGGCAGGAGGTTTACTGTTTGAGGCTGAGTTCAGGACCAGCCTGAACTACAAACTGAGACCTTATCTCAAAAAAAAACCAAAAAGAGATAATATGAAGAGAATGCACCTGTCAGTACAAAGATAAATAAGTAGATTAATAGAACAGGGGGTTCCAGAACTAGACTAGCAAATACACGGACAACTCGGTTTTTAACAGAGATTCAAAGTAAACATCATCTGTTTATGCTTCAAAAAATAAACTTTGGGGCCGGGGATTTAGCTCAGTGTTTCTGGCACCTGTCTTGCAAGCTCAAGGACCTAGGTTCAATCCCTCAGTAACCCCATACAATACTGGGTGTGGAGACTCACGCCCAGCAGCAATCAGTACCACATACCACAGTGCCAGGCGTGGTGGCTCATGCCTGTAATTCCAGCACTGGGGAGGCAGAAGCAAGAGGATTGCTGTGATATGAGTTTGAGGCTGAGCTCGGGGCCAGCCTGAACTACAGTGAGACTCTGTCTCAAAAAATAAATAAATAAATAAACTTTCTTCCTCCAGTATCTGAAAAAATTAACTTAAAATGAATTATTATCCCCAATGTAAAAGGCAAACTATAAAACTTGTACAAGAAAACAAAAAAAATATAGTTTTGGATGAGTTAAAAGAGTTCTTAAATGCAACATCAAAAGCAATTTATGAATCTGTTGCATTTTATCAAGTGAAACACTGGCTCTTTGAAAGGCAGTCTTAACGGAGTAAAATGGCAAGGTACAGACTATCAGAAAATATTTGCAGTATTTATAACTTAGAAAAGATTTGTAGCCAAAACATATAAAGAACTCTCAAAACTCAATGAAAAATAGAACTCAATTTAAAAGATTGGAACAGACACCACCAAAATAATATAAATGGCAAACACATCAAGAGAAGCTCGACATCAGTAATCTTTAGAGAAATGTAAATTAAAACAGCTCTCAGCCATAGTCCTACACTTAGTTGGATCCTGAGGATGTGGAGCATCTCGAGACAGCTCTGGAAGGAACATGAGATGGCACAGCCAGGTTGGAAAACAATTTGGCAGTTTCCTAGGTTAAGCATAGACCTACTATGTAGTCTACACTTTCCAGTCTTAGACATTTACCCAGTCTAAAGAAAGCCTATGTCCCTGCAAAAACTTGTACCTGAATGTGTATAGCAGCTTTATATAGAATAGTCAACAACTGTAAACAGCTATAATCTCTATCAGTTGCATACTAATGGAGAGACAAATGGGGGTGTTCATACAATGGGTCATTCCCAAGGAATAAGAAGAAATGAACCAATGATACATACAACTTCACTGACCTACAGAATATTACATGGAAGAAGACAGACCACATGAGTTCATTCTATAGGACTCCATTCATATAAAATTACAGGAACTTCCAATAATGTGTAGAAACAGTAGATAAGACGTTACTGAGAGACAAGGGTGGAGGAGGGTTGGAGGGATATGAAAAGGTATAAAGAGACTTCTGAGTTGATGAACATATCCATAGTCTTAATTGTTGTGATAGCTTTGTTGGTGTCAGAATCAGTCCAAATATACTTTAAAAATATGTTCAGTTTATCGATTGTCAGTCGTACCTCAAGGAGGGTAGAAGAAGAAACTACAGAAGCAGTCTTGGACCTAGTTTTATTTATACATCCAATCCACTTGACAGTCTTCTCCACATCTCTCTTGCTTATATTTATTCTTCTTTATTTTTCATGCCATTTTCATATTATAGATTTTTTTTCTTTGCTTACGTGTTTTTTCAGATTCTTAAAATGGTGTCGTGCTTATCTTTTCCTTTCCTTCTACTTTGGAAAGTATTTGTTGCTACAGTTTCATACATACTTGCTTCTCTCTCTCTCTCTCCAATAACTCAGTTTTCACTTTCATTTCCTACAGAAAGAAATTTCAAATTCCTTATCATGATGAACAAAATTATTCCTGACCTCTGATCCTGTTGTCCTTTTTCAGTCTGTTTCATAAACTCAAATTCTGCCATACATAATTATCATTTCTCCCCTCATTACATAATTCTTTTCTTGTCTTATCAAGACATCTTTCCATTTACAATGTCTTTTTCATCTTCCTCTCTCTCCTGAGGAAGAAAGGTAAGGCAAATTAAGTATAATGTAAAACACTCAGAATTTATTTCATCTTATTGATATGACCTTGAGCTAATTAAGAGCAGAAATTGAGTAATTTGCTATGTAGTAAACAGTTATGCATAACATTCAATATTATGCCCAATATTAACATTTACCCTTATCTAGATTCTAGGACATAAATGTATTGAAGGTGTGAATCTCCCACCCATCCCCATAAATTTATGATTGGGACAGAATCTTGAAACAAAAAACAGGAACAGGAGAACAATAGTCAAGTTTGGTAACGTGTGCAATGCCCACTCGTGGTGGTGGGAGGTTACGAGGTCACTGAATAATAACTGCAGGCAGTGGCCTGAGTTGGGCCTGCATGTATCCTCAACAAAGAACAATGACTGTTAGAGAAGTGACCAGACAGAGAAAATCAGGCTTAAGCTTCTATAGGTTGGAAGCTGAGAAGGAAAATCTATGGGAAATGAACTGAATGAGAAAAGTATACTCCCAGCTTCCTCTGGTGTCATCTGTGAACTAATAAAGCCTTTAAATCGGATTTTACATGCTTTCTTTAGGTGGGAAATAAGAGTCTGGGGAGATAGAAAAACCCTTGGTAAATTTTTAACCTGCTTTAAGCAAACAGAGATAAGGCAGAAGAGCTCTGCGTCTTAATTGTCTTCATCTCAGCAGTCCTTCACATTTTGCCAAGCATATTCTAGTTTCCCTGAAGGTTCGCTTATCAGTGCATTCTTAAACCCTTCATCTTTGTTTCCTTCTCTTGCATCACTAGAGGTCTTTGTCTTCAGGCAAAAGCAGATACTTCTACATTCCTCTTACATAAGCTGTCATCATCAATTTCTAATTTCTCTTTTCCTGACATTCTCTTCTCTTGACTAACTTGACACATTCTACTAAAGTTCTTGTTTTTGCCAGAGAATCCTCCCATACTTGAATAATGAGGTTTGGATTGGACTGCCTTGTCATTTACATGCTTTTGTCCTAGGCTCCATTCCCTGTCTTAGCTTTAAATGCCATAGTATGCCCACGTCCTAGATTTCCAAAATGGAAATTAGGGAGTCAACATTTAAAGGAGCAGTAAGAATAAGGCAAAGAAACTAAAAGCAATGTGGCATTTTTGTGGGAGATAGAGTATAAAGACTTCAGTCGGACTGTTTCAGAGAACTTGCAGAAATATTCAACTATCAGTAAATAAAACCAGAAATTGAGAAGTAAGGAATTGAGAAATCTGCTTCCAGTTTTTGCCTCTTTCTGTGTAATAGCAGCTGCTGTTCCTTTGTTCTCATTCATTCCCTCTATGTCTCTGTCTGTCCCCCACTCCCCTTTCCTTGAAAAACAGTTTTCTATTTGTTGCTGCTCAGTACAGATAAAAATTTAGACCTAGTTTCAAAATCTTAGATAAGTTAATTGACTCATTAACTTTTCTGCTTGTGCTACTATAAGGGTTACAGCAGGAGTGAAACAGGGAAATCTAAAGAAGGGTGTGTTCTTGGATAATGGGAAGATAATTGGCATTTGTAGACAGTGAACTATGACTTTCTAGGTTGAATCTCCTTAGTTATCTGATTCTTTTCCCCAGAAACATGGCATGCATGGATGGACGTATATTAGTTTAGTGGAGGGGTTAGGATGTTGCTAGTGTGGTTTGGCAGAAGATTAATATTGCAAAGAAACTAAAGGTAAGGAACATGTGCATCATGATGTAAAGTTCAAGTGGCCAAGCGCAGTGTCCACATTGACAAGCATAAAGGAGAGGGTAGGGGAAGGAAGAGGAGTGGGTGCCTTAGAGGGGAAACACAGGAGTGAAAGGAATAAGATGTTTTGAGTTTTAACCTCAGTTATCCTGGCATATAAACACTACTCACCTGGGAAGACAAGAAGTTGTAGCTAGAAGATGAAAAGTTGCAGTTTAATTCTCCAAGGCTAAAGAGCTCAACCCATGATATATGTGTCTGGGAGAGAGCAGTACTTTACTAAGCTTCATAAAAAATGTTTTTCTGGGCTGGGGATATAGCTCAGTAGTTCCAGCGCCTGTCTTGCAAACGCAAGCATCTGGGTTTGATCCCGGGTTACCATATAACAATACTGGGTGTGGAGACTCACGCCCAGCAGCAATCAGTACCACATACCGCAGTGCGGGCGTGGTGGCTCATGCCTGTAATCCCAGCACTCAGGAAGCAGAGGCAGGAGGATTGCTGTGATGTGAGTTTGAGGCTGAACTCAGGGCCAGCCTGAACTACAAAGCGAGACCCTGTCTCAAAAAACCTAAAAAAAAAAATGTTTTTCTGTGCTGATAAACTTAAGGTTTCACTATAAATTCAGTTGAAGAACCATTAGAACAGGAATTTTTTTAAAGCTAGTGATAAATACATCGTTGTTATATTGAAATTCCTTTATAGTTGCTTTTTAGCTTTTAGTTGTTGCCTCAGAGACACTCCAGCTAGCTTAGGCTCCTTTTCCAAACAGTGATTCCTCTTTCTTCCTACTACACTGAAATTCTTGGCTGATTTTCTCATACCAGTTTCCTGTCTACACTTCCAAGTTACACAACAGAATTTTTCAGTATGGGCACTGTTGAAACCAAACTCGTCATTCTTTTCCACTTGAAATTCATCAGGGTATGTATTACAGTCCATGCCGTTTGCACCTTTGCTTATTCTTTAGCATCCAAGGGCAAGCTGTGGACCTGCCTGCCACGTTGCTGGAAACTGATTGTGGCAATTGTCAATGGAGATAGGCACAGGACCAACTAGGTAGCTGTAGATCAGTGATTTGTAAAATCTTTATTATTGCTATTGGAGGACAACTATTAAATACTCATTAATAAAAATTAAAGTACATAGTTTTACAATAAATGAATTATATTAAAATCAGATCTGTTGTTACTTGTAATTATTTCACATGTTTTGGTATTCTCTGTGCTCTTGAGATTATTTCTCTCTAGTGGATTTGAATAGTACTAATGCTGCATAACAGAAACATTGTGCATTTCTTTTCAGTTCTACACTCTCTTGTGTCCTGTGGGTGGTTTTAAGACAGACTTGGGTAGAGCATGTACAACATGAATACCATTAATCAAGTCTTTCCTCCAGGGGAGCCAGGTGTTAAACAGGTAGCAGCATACTATGGGATACATTAGTGTCTGGCTGCATCTTACTTTATGTCATAGGCTCAGAAGGACATTACCAACACTCCCACTCCTTCCTTTAAGCCTGTCTGCAACTGGCCACAGTCTTATGTCCAAATTGTTTTTTTTCCTTCTTGTGTTAGCATCTTCTTCCACTGGGACAAGACATACGACATAAGCAATTTAAATGAAGAAGATTTCCTTAGGCTGAAGGTTTCCTAGTTCTTGCTCTGTTCAGCAGAAGCCATTGCTCTGAGGCCTGGGGCATGGCACATGTCATCGAGGAAGAACACCGTGGAGGAGAGCTGCTCCTGAAGCAGAGAGAGGGAAAGAGCCTGCAATTGCTCTTGTTCCAGTGAGGCCCTGAGTCCTAATAGCCCTTTCAACTATGAATTTACCAATGTGTTAACTGCTGAGTCAAAGTCTTAGTGATCCAATCACCTTCTGAATGCACCAACTCTGAACTCATAAGACTTTGGGAGGATATTTCAGATCGATCCTGTGACACTTCCATGACTATGATTTTATTACCTATTTCTCTACCACTGTAGGCACCAGAACGTGGTCATTTTTCCCTCTACTATGTTATTCCTAGAGTTGAATTTCATTTTGATTCCCTAATGATATGCTTAATTCTTCTCTCCCTTTCCAGCAGTGCTGCAGAAAGTGTAAAATATGAAACAGGAGATGGGGTTAATAGCTCATGATGTCAGTGTTGCAGTCACTTTTATCATTTGGCACTTGGGGGTTTATCAGAATTGTTTATATTTTGTGAGGGATGAAATACTAGTTTATTCATCAGAGAAGTATAAATATTCACTGATTGCATTTTTAGGTTTAGTTACATTGTTGTATATAATAATTTCAACAGAAAAAAGATTCATCTTTCATGGTAGTAATTTTGTGATAGGAAAATAGATTGACTCACAGATTTATAAAATAGTTTTAAATAAAATACTATTTAACAATTAGGAATACTTTTGGCTTTTTTAAAATGATCTTTATTAGTACATTATGAATACACATTATCATCGCATTCAACATTGAGGGTTTCTACCAGAATATGACATGACTTGATTCTCATTTTTTCCCTTTTCTCCCCACCCTGCAAGCCCCCACACCCCTATATACATAATTTGTTTCCTTTTTTCTTTATTATTACCACATTCATTTTCCCCTTGTTATTTACCCCTACACTCTCTTCCCTTTTAAATGTTTTCTATTTTGGCTTTTAGAACAGAAAAGGGAATAGAATAGGTAGCCAATTGTTACTGCTGAGTCAGCAGCCTCACAATGATTGGCAGCAGCCTCCAGGATGCTCTCGGGCTTTCTTACTGTGATCAGGGTGTGGCTGCCACACATCCAGTCAGGATACCTGCATTTACAGTGGGGAAAGACAGCAGCCTAGCTGGGTGTTGCATTTTCCTATGCCTTTGCTTCCTGAGTACAGAGGTTGGGAAACTGAATTTTTAATTTAGCTAGTATTTAGTAATATCGATCCTCTGTAGTGAGATCTTTTGACACAGAGATAGGAGAAATGAGAATGGGCCAGATACTGCAAACACATGAACTCTCCTGTAGGCACAGCTTTCCTGGGAGAGGGAAGTTGAAATTTTGAAGTTGGAATCACTGAAGGGAAGCAGCATTTGGGTCAGAGAAGAGGGTCAAGCTGCTGCTCACATAACAGAAAGGAGCAGAAATATCAGTCAGTGCTTACTAGAGAAGCAGATTTAATGCAAGATATATAAGAATTTATAGTTGCTGCCCACAGAGTCACATGTGGCAGAGTGCAGAGGGTCTCTCTGTGTACTGGAGACCAAAGGATCCAGGCAAAGGCCTGGAACTCACTGCAGTGTCCAAGCAAGTCTGTATGAGGAGGCCGAAGGGCCTGTGATGGAGGCTGAAGGGTCTGTCCTAGACTTCAGGAAACAGCATCCAAGTGAAGGCAAAGACTGGCGCTCCTCTGAAAAACTCCTGTGTTTTCCTTTTTGTTCCATTCAGGCGACAAGCCTATTGGTTGCTGTCACACAGACCCAGCGTGGGCCATCTGACTTCAGTAAATTCCTTCAGCTGCACCCAGAGCTATGCTGATCCAGTTGAGTTGGGCATTTCTTACTCAAGTTGACACAATTAATTATCACAGCAGTTTTTTATTGATTTGCTAGAGTGGGCTAAAATCTGTTTTCATTGGCCAGGAGCATAGTTTTAAAATATGTTTCTTCTTGTGATGAACTTGGACCACCTGGTGGTCACAGCCAACTTGTCTTAGAAGCTGTTGTATTTTTGTGTATGTAGAGATATTATCCTGTGCAAAACTTCCCAGCCTTATACTTGTTGGACTACTGGTCAACTTTGTTCAGGAACTACTGAGTTACTCTTATAACTGGTATCATCATCTTGGATAAATTTGAGAAGCTTACAAAGATGTTCAGTGCTTGAGTTATTGACAGGGCACAAGGGAAGAGTATAAGAAACACAACTCCCACAGGCAAAAGGCTGGTATTCTTGTGTCATACTGTTGGAGAAGCACTTCTAAAATGATCCACCCGTCTAGATGTGGAGCTGAGTAAAATAGGACTCAAAGGTTAAGACAGCAAGGGAGACAGCCAAGCGCTGAAGACAGAGATGCCAAGCCTTTCATCCCATTTCAGTCTCCATCAGGCATCTACAAGCTTAAATGAAAATCCAATGTTCTCAACATAAGTGGCTTTCAGGTCCCAAGGAAGTGAACTGGGAAACTGTAACTGTCATCCTCAAATAGAAATGTTTTCTACAGCAAAGCTGTATGGCTTCCAAAATTAGTGACTTTTATTTGACTAAGTCATTGAAGTTTATTTAGCTTTTGGAGGGGGTAACAATTTCTCCTTTCATGCAAATATTCTGCTTTCCGGTTTGATCAGGATTCCATGGAAGATCTCTTGAAGCATGCCATGCTACAAAGGTTAACTGTTCATTGTGCCCAGAGGTTATTCTGTCGTCTCAAGCCTTCTGTCTCATTACCATCCCACCTGGATGGTTTCTAGCTGTCTCACTATCGTTCTATGTAAGAAGGGGAGGCAAGCAGGTAGGGACTGGAGTTAGGCATTAGATGTCTGTACTGTAGATCTCCAGATAGTACACAGTTGCTTTCCTCCAGACACCTAAGTCTAATGCACTGGGACAAATTTAAAGAGGTAAAGTGTAATGTATGTTATATGGTTTCCTGAAAAAGTTCATGCGACTTTACTCAGTCTTTGTGAGGAAGTAATGGAAAAGTAGTTTTTACTTAATCAAAGATATTTGAATTTCAGAGCTAGCATGGGAGCTAGCACATGAACTCTTGATATGTAGGTTATGTAATCCTAAACTTACAAATTAGAAAACAAAATAGCCTAGCTTATGAAATTCATAAGCCAAGTTTAGAACTTGGCCTTATCTCTGTGGCGCATCTCAGATGTTTATAAATTGAAATGAATTACTATTTTATGGAAATACGACATTTAATAGTGAGGATATTTAAGCACATACATAAAAAGATTCTAGGTATTATTCACTTGGTGAGGGGCTAGAGCCCTCTAGGTCTTCTGGTACTCAATGTACTAGTGCTCGCTGTATGCATTTTATGTGGTTAAATCCACTCAATTCCTATAAAACCCTTATGAGATGGCTGTTATCATTATCATGTTTGATCAGGGATGCCGAGTTACACATCCATTCTAGTGAGAGGCAGACATCTTCTTTCAAGTCTGCACTGTAAACAGGCCCTCTGCTGGGACCCTGGTAAGAGAAAATGGGAAGAATTTTCAGTTATCTGCTTCCAGCCAGTCTTGGAAGAATGCTACTTGTGTAGTGAAACAAGGAGTCGAGTAGAATATATTATAAAATGTCACCAGTGAAACATATATGTAAAGCATCACTTTGGAAGGCAATGCACACAGGGATGTTTCTAATCCCGAATAAACGTTTCTCAAGCCAAACTGATAATCTCTCAATAACCCCTTTTCAGCTCATAATTACTGGTTACATCTTCAAAGTTTTAAGAAGTACCATAGAATATTGATCCAGAAATTGAAATAAGAAAGCAGCAAATGAGTGTGTGAAAATAGCCCCACACAGATGGAAATTATACGGCTTGGAGCCTCTTGATGAGTCACGCTCTTGGGAAACTGTCTTTCTTCCCTGGAGTCTGTCAACAGAGGGAGATGCAGCGTGATACAGTTTTCATGTTTCAGCTTTAACATCTGCTGCATGGCAGCCCATTTATATCCTATCTAAGGAAACATCTATAAATATTGGTAAAGATTTCCTTTTGCTTCTTCCCAGGCTGTTTATCTCTGTATTTATGTTGGCCACACAGTATCTCTGGATGTTTTGGAACTCCAGTATTTGCCACATAAAGCTTGTTAGGATTCTATCTGAAGCCATGCAAGTGGTTTTATGTGAGGTCAGTGTGTTATGTTCTTCGGAGTCAGCGGTGGGTAGCACTGCTGAGATTGGCCATGGTCTCTTGTCTTGCTTTTGCTGTTCCCACGCACTGCTGGCCCGTGAACAGCATGGATCACCAGCATTTTAAAAACATTTCCCATATTTACTTTAATTGTGTGGAGTTTCCCCCCATAAATCCTGTAGGAGATGAAGAAAAAATTTAGGGAAGAATGATTTTTGGGGGTATAATGTTGATTTAAAAAAAATCATAAGGAAAACAGTAAACAGTTGACAGTAGCTACATAACTAGATTGCAGTTGCAGCAGAGTAAATTATTAGGCAGTAAAAATATTACTGAGTTCATGACCATCTTGTTGTCACATTACATATTTTAATTGGAGTAAAAGAAATTTGGAACGTTAAAGACTAAAACTAAAAAGGCAGACTTAAGATATTTGGATGGAACCCCCACATAACTTTATGGACTCATAGCAACAGATTGTTTTATTATTTGTTTGTGTAATTGGCATCAACTGCTATTGAGAATCTTGGAATAGTAGAATCATTTGGGAGGGTCTGTGGAGTACATTACTGGAATTCAGTTGGCAGTATTCACATGCTTGTCTTTGTACTGGTTTGAAACCCTCTGCCTGTTGCTTCTCTTTAGGTGGGGCTCTTCCCTGGACATTGTGTGGAGCTGATTAACCAGAAAGTTCCCCAGTCGGTGACCAACTCAGCACCAAAGCCAGGTGAGCACATTGTCTCATTGGTGTGGTTCTGCTCACCTGCTCAGGGACTCACGTTCTCTTCCAGTCACAGAGCTTGTTTTGCCCTTCTTTACATTTATTACTATAATATACATTCTCTGTTTCATACAGTTTTGATTTTTAAATGCCTTATTTCTGCTAATCTTTCCCAAAGATTTGCATGCATTTAAATTTTTAGACAATTTGAAAGAACTGTGTGCTCTGTTAAGCTATATGCTATTGTAACAAGACAGTCAAAAATATCTCATTAATGATTTAAAGAGACTTAAAATATAGTTTTAAAGAACATGGAAATAGCATGATTAAATAGAAATTAATAACTGGAGGCAGCATACATTTTTATAAGTGCCTTTGACCATCAAAACTACTTTAAACAGTAGTTCTTACTAGTTTCAAGAATATCAAGAAAGCAGAAATTTTTGTATTGTTAGGGTGATTTAATCTGGGAAAGATGAAGAATACTTAGTTTGGAGACGTTTGATCTGATGTAAATTAAAAGAATAAAAGCAAAAACTAAAAATTTTTAAAGAGAAGAAACAATCAAGTTTATTTTTCTGAGTTATGTTCCACTTTTTCTGCCTTTCTTCTCCTTGCCAGTAAAAGGAGAAGAAAACCTTTCTGGACCTCAGAATTCATTTGAACTGCTTTTTCTTAAAATAGCTTCCAGGTTTAAGATTTGAATATAGGAATAAGGGAGAAAAAAGCTTTCAAAGCCCATCTCTTCATAGAATTTTGAGGAAGTGTTCCAATTTCCCTCATAAGAATTTATTTTAGGAAGACTAGCTTTATTGCTCGGTAAAGAAAGTACTTGAAAAGCAGGCTTTTTGTATTTCTACTTGAGCCGGGATTCTCAAGGCAACTTTATACTGATTTGGATACAGTAATAAGTAGTTTTGTAAAAAGGCTCCATATGAGTTTTTGGTTGGTAAATGTCCACTAATATCTATAATAACTATAGGTTTCTGTTTTAAAATATGGCAGTAGTCACTTTCAAATGCCACCTTAAATGGTTGTGATACAATTCACATATCGCGTTAAATTATGTAATTCTGTGCTTTTCAGTATATTCAGAGTTACACAACTATTATCATGGTTAATTTTAGAACTTCTTCATTACTCCAAAAAGAAATCCAGTATTCATTAACAGACTTTTCTTTTCATTTACTTTATCATCACTGCATGCCATAAACAACTAGTTTACTTTCTGTCTCTAGGTTTGTGTATTCTGGACATTTTGTATAGTAGCATGATATATCGTGTGGCTTTTAGTGACTAGCTTCTTTCACATCTTGACATAATTTTTTTAGGGCTCGTCTGTGCTGTATCTTGTATCAGCAGATTGTTTCTTTTTTTAAGTGGCTGAATGGTTCTCCATTGTACGTGTACATCATGTTCTATTTGTCCATTCCTTTGGGATTGTTTTCACTTTGGGGTACTTGAACATTTGTTTACATTTTATGTGAATATATATCTAGAAAGACATCTTTCTTGAAGACATGTCTAGAAATAGAATTGCTTAATCATACAAGAATGCTAAATTTAACTTTTTGATGAACTGTCAGTTATACCACTTTGTGGTCCCATGTGTAGAGTATGAGAGTTCTGGTTATTCCATTTTCATCCCAAAACTTGTTATTTGAATTTTTTAATTGTCATCTTTGCAGGTGTGAGGTATCTCATTGTGATTTAATTGGTGTTTCCTTAATTACTATTAATATTTAGCATCTTTGTGTTTGTTGGCAATTTGTATATTTGCTTTGGAGAAATGTCTTCAGATTCTTTGCCTATTTGTAATTGAGTTATTTTCCTTTTCATTATTGAATTGTAAATGGCTGTCATATAAGTTCTTTATCAGATAACAGTGATTTACTTGTTTTTTTCTCCGTATTTAGGAGATATCTTTCATTTTATTGATGGTATCCCTTAAAGCAAAAAAGTTCAGTTTTGATAAGATCTGATTTATTTTTCTTTTCTTGCTTATGCTTTTGATGTCTTCAGGCCAAGATCATAAAGATTGCCTAATTTTTATGTATGATATAAGGTGGGCCCAACTTCATGTGGATGTTCAGTCTGTTGTCCCAGCACTATTTGTTGACAAGATAGTTTTTTCCCTTTTACTGATGTTGACACCCTTGTAAAAATCAGTTGAACTTAGACATATACATTGATTTCTGGACTTCCAGTTTTGTTCCATTCATCTATATGTCTGTTCTTATGAAAATTCCACTTTGATTATTTCTTTATAATAATTTTTCCAATCAGGAATTATAACTCCTACTCTGTATTCCTCTTTTAAAAAGGTTGATTAGGCGTTTGAGTCTCTTCTAATTCTGCATGAATTTTGGAATCACCCTTTTAATTCCACAAAGACATTAGCTGGGGTTTTGATAAAGAACTGTATTGATTCTGTGTATAAGTTTAGGGAATTTTGCCACCTTAACAGTATTAATATTAATGTAATTTCCAATTCCCAAGCATGTGATACTTTCACATTCATTTAGATAATCTTTAACTTCTTTCAGTGTTTACTATTTTCTTTTTTATAATAAATTTTTGTTAGCATATTCTGTAGTACACGATAAATACATTCAACATAAGAAATTGACACATACACATATTATAACTTGATTCTTTTTATTTCCTCTTCCCTTCTTCATTCCATCTCCTACCATCCAGTTTTACATCTTTCATGAAATTTATTTTTAAATATTCTGTCCTTTTTGATGTTATTGTAAATGAAATTTTTCTCAATTTTATCTTCTGACTATTCACTGCAAGTGCATAGAAATACTTTTGTGTTGATTTTGTATCCCAAAACCTTATTGCCTAGTTTATTGGTTCTGATAGTTTAAAAATGGGTTCCTTGGAATTTTCTGTATACAAAATCATGTAATTGGCAAATAGAGATCCTTCATTTCAGATGAGGTGTCTTTCACTTATTTTTCTCCTTACCCCATTTCCTTGGTGACATCCTTAATCTAATGCTGAGCAGAACCTAAGCACAAACACCCATAACTTAAGTCTAATCCCAGGCAAAATCATCCACTCTTTCTGCACTGAATAAGATGTCAATGGTGGCTTTCATGGCTGCTTCCTATTAGACTGCAGAAGTCCCCTTTTGTTTCCAGTTTGTTGAATGTTCTCATAAAAAAGATGTTGGAGGGGCTGGGGATTTAGTTCAGTGGTCCCAGCGCCTGTCTTGTAAGTGCAAAGGCCAGAGTTCCATCCCTGGTAACCACATACAGTACTGGGTGTGGAGACTCACGCCCAGCCCAGCAGCGGTCAGTACCTCATACCACAGTGCTTGGCATGGTGGCTCACGCCTGTAATCCCAGCACTCAGTGGGCAGAGGCAGGAGGATTGCCATGAAGTGAGTTGGAGGCTGAACTCAGGGCCAGCCTCAACTACAAAGTGAGACCCTGTCTCAAAAAAAAGCAAAAAACAAAAAAGATGTTGGATTAGTTTGAAAAGCAGTCTGTCTGTTGAGATGACAGTTTTCATGATTACTAAGTGAAGTGACTGAAATCACCATCAGAAATTGTGATTTCTTGTGCATTGTTTTAATCCATTTTTCTGTGGGATAAAATTAACTTTTATCAGTCATCTCTGATAACATTTACCCAGAGATCTCCTGTAAATATGAGATTTTAATGCTTAGTTTTCTTTGGCATTCAAAACATTATCAATTAAATACTTTCTCATGTTTAAAAGGGGCAAGTAACACTTTTAATAGGAATAACCCCCAGAAGCCTCTAATATTGGGAAAGTGAGTTATTGATACTTGTATCAATACTATTGTTAAGAAATAGTTTTATACACAGACCTACAAGTAATTGTTAATTCTATAGCATAAACCTGAACATAGCTTCAAAATTTGTGTGTGTGTGTTTTGTGAACAGCATTTTAGGGCTGGCATAGGGAAATGTACAGTCTTAATACATTTTTGAAAAGGATGATGTAAATTCAGTCAGCCTTGGGCTTGTTTCACACTTTAAAATTGTCTTTGCCTACAGTATAAACAACTCAAATGTTCTATTTATTTTTAACATTGCCATCTGTGACTGTTAGATGCAGATTTAAAAGATGCAGCTATAGTTTGAGACTAAGAACTTAAACCTCCCCTATACTATTACACAACAAGGATAATAGGAAAATTTTTTCCTTATAAAGCTGTTCTTTATGTTCTCAATATATTCAATTACTTGTGTGTACGAAAATAAAAATGAGTCACCATGTCCTGACCAAGACAGCAAATATCAGTGGGCCCTAAAAGGGGGGAAAAGAAAAAAAGGGTGGAGTGGAGATGGATGGTCAGACAGACACAGAGAGGGAGAGAGAAAGCAATAGCAGTGAGTCTGTAAGAAATCAGCCCTTAGTTTCAATCACCACAGGGTGCAGAATTTGAGGATGGAGCAGAAAGGAAGGAAAGTAAATGTTTTCCTTTGTATTTGCATTGTGTGGGAGTAAGGATCTATTTTTTGATATATCATCGCTTCAGATACTTTTTTTGCGTAGGCATTGCTCTCTTCTTTATCCACCAGTTACATTCCTTGATGTTTTCTCTTGGACCTTGGAAGAGCCCCCCACACACAGTAGCGTCTCTTCAGGTTCACTTCTTCTTCTGCAATGTCTATTTTTCCATTAGGCCCGTGTAATAAGTTCTTCAGTTCTTATATCATTGTTTTCATTGCCAGAACCAACATCCAAACATTTGGTCTCTTTTTATAATTTCCATGCTGGCGTTCTATGTCTTTTGACACTATCTACCTTATCTAACAAGAGAGGAGGGAAGAGAGAAGAAATGTAAGCTTTTTAAAAATTGATTTTATTGGTACATTTTATATACAGGTTGTTATCACAATTCACATTGAGAAATTTGTACCAGTACATGACATGACTTCTCATTTTTTCCCATTCTCCTCCCTCCCAGCAACCCCCATATATGTAAGCTTTGTTTCCTTTTTTTAATCATCAATTTTTAAAGCTTACTTTGGAGGCATGAACTTCTGGAAATTAAAGACAGAAGATGTAAATAAACATTTTTCTTTTGAGAACAGAAAAATTGGACAGAAGTATGGGAAATATTTCTTTGAGGTGTTGGAGAGTTAATGCTCTAAACAATTGCCAAGGTGAAAAAGAAGAAAGCAGTCCTGGGGTGAGCAGTGAGACCTCAGCGTACAACACACAGGGACCTTATTTAAAGTATCTGTTTGTGGTAAAAAGGAAGTCACAGTGCCTAAGGGAACAGAAATTGAGGTCAGAACTCAACAGGGCAGTTTCTAATACATGCCCCAGGCTTTGCTTTGAGATTTTTGTGGAAACTGATGACTAGTTCTAAACTGTTTCTGAAATTTATAAAGAAATACAGAGCCAATGGGCCTGAGGAGTTAGCTCAGTGGTTCCAGCACCTGTCTTGCAAGCACAAGGGCCCAGGTTGATTCCCTAGCAACCACATACTATACTGGGCGTGGAGACTAACACCCAGCAGCAATCAGTACCATATACAACAGTGTCGGGCGAGGTGGCTCCCCCCTGTAATCCCAGCACTCAGGAGACAGAGGCAGGAGGATTGCTGTGATGTGAATTTGAAGCTGAGCTCAGGGCCAGCCTGAACTACAATTCGAGACTTTGTCTCAGAAAAAAAAAAAAATACAGAGCCAAGTATTCTAAGACAATTTTAAAGAAGTAACAAATAGGCCAATTTAGCTCAGTGGTTCTGGCACCTGTTTTGCAAGTGCAAGGGCCCAGGTTCGATTCCCCGATAACCACATACAACACTGGGCATGCAGACTCATGCCCAGCAGCAGTCAGTACCACACACCACAGTGCCGGGCGTGGTGGCTCACGCCTATAATCCCAGCACTTGGGAGGCAGAGGCAGGAGGATTGCTGTGATGTGAGTTGGAGGCTGAGCTCAGGGCCAACCTGAACTACAAAGCGAGACCCTGTCTCAAAAAAAAAAAAAATTTAAAAAATAAAGAAGCCACAAATGGCAAATATACTGTAAATAGATATAAAATTTTATTTTTAAAATTTCACTAATTAAGACACCAGTATGGATGCAAAGATAGACACAGAGACCGATGAAATAGACTGGAATCCACAAATATCTTTACTTATAGATGATATTTATAGACATATGATTAATGGCAAAAATATTGCAGGACAGCATCAAGAGAATTCTCATTCTAATAAAGGGTGCTGGGACAGCAGACAGCTGGATATAAACAAAAGAGAAGTCTGATTCTTATTCAACACCATGCAAAATATACTTCTCAGGAGAATTGTATATCTGTGCAACTTGTTTGTAAAGGGCAAAACAGTAAAACTTTAAAAAATAATATCTGTGACCTTGGGCTAGACATAAAAAGCATTAATGATAAACTTAATAATTAAATTTAATTATTTTTAGGAAATTAACCACAATATGCTATGAAAGGCAAATCACAAAATGGGGAAGATACTTACCGAACACACATCTCACAACGATCTGATAACCAAAGTATATATAGAGTCAGTAAGAAAAAGACAAACTAGTTTAAGTTAGTGAAATTTCAGATACTTTAAACCAAATATCCCACACTCTTACTAAACATATGATGAGAGCCAGGCATTTAGCTTAGTGATATAGCCACTTGCCTTGTAAACATAAGGTTGTGAGTTGGATCCCTGGAATTGCAAAAACAAACAAAAAATAAGATATGACAAGATAGTCAACATCATTAGTCTTGAGAAAAATGCAAATGCCTGTTTACTCCCTGTTCATAACCAGCAGAATGTTCAATTCTAAGAATGCCAAAAGTTAGCAGGAATGGGAATTCTCAAGTTTTCCTTATGCGGAACATGCTTTGGAGCAATCATTGTTTGGCACTATCTGTTGAAGGTGACATACAATGAATGTGCCCAATAGCCTGGTAGCTCCACTGTTAGATACAGATGCATAAAAATTCATGTGTATGTGTCAAGAGACATGTACAGAAATGTTCATAGTAGCTTTATTTCCAGATGTCAAAAACTGGAAAAACTCAGAGTGTACCCACAGTGGAATGCAGAACCCAACATTGAATGAATTCCTGTAAACCAGTTAGAAGTAGTTAACAGTGTATCTCAAAAAAAAAAAAAAAAGTGGCTGGGGATTTACCTCAGTGTACTGCTGCCTGCCCTGCCAACACAGGTTATGAGTTTGATCCCTTGTACCACAAAAAAACAAAAACAACAAAACAAAGGTGAGCTGAAAAGCCAGCTACTCACCCTGTCTTTAGCTGTATTGATCCATCAGGACATGCTGTAGTGCTTACATCTCAACTCGAAGACTGTACTGTGCTGTTTGGAGTTAGGACAGCAGGTAGGAGACTTAAGATGAGCGAGGAATCTGGAAAATGAGTTTAGTGATGTTCTGTGACAGTGGTTATCCAGAAATAGCATTGTTTCCATGTGCTTGTTGCCACCTGTGTGTGTGTGGTTTTTTTTAGAGAAAAGTCTATTTAAGTCTTTTGCCATTTTCTTGATTGGTCACTTCACAGTTTTAAAAATGTACCTCCCATGCACATGACTATTCTTTGCACCAGTGCTTTAACACATAAATGTTGAAAATCACACTTTCAAAATACATTTGATCCTTAAAACAGTAAAATACTTAGCAACCATCAAAAAGGACAAAGTAGAGGTATGCATTAGCCAGGAAAAACAATTCTTTGTGTACCAGGGATCGAACTCATGACCTTGCACTTGTAAGGCAGGTTACCAGAGCCACTGAGCTAGATCCCCAGCCCAGAAAAATTGTTTTAAAAACTAAACAGTGTAACCCTATTGTAAATTCATAGAAGAGGATCCAGAAAGACATATATACCTAACTAGGAAAGAGAATGGTACTATAGAAATAATAGAGATATTTCAGTTTTTTCTCTGTATTGTTTAAATACTTTATAATGATCATATATTACTTTATAAAATATGAAATAAGTTGTAATCTCCTCTTAATTCTATTGTGTACTAATAGCTAAGTTGAAGGGCTCATTCTTCATACACTATTTCCATAAAGTTGACAGTTTTGTAACATTATATTTAATACAAATCATTTAATTTACATACTTGTATAGAAAGCAGTACAGTTTAAAAGAGGACACTTGGATTTCTTGAGTTTTGTTGTTTGATTTTCTGTTTCATTACCTAACAGGTAAGGTGAGATTCTTTTCAGGATTGAAGATCAGACATTTAAGACTCGTGGATATGTCCACAGTTATTATTTACTGTTTTACATTTATCTACTTTAAAAAATCATGAATGTTTAAATCTATTTCATTTGTAGAGATACATGTTTTATATAAACCTATGTGCTGATATATCACAGTATTCCATCTTTCAAAAAGTAATTACAGTAGTTTTATAGTGCTGTTAGAGAAAAGGCCTTAAGTAGATGTTGCATCATATATTTTTGTCCTTTTTTTTTTTTTTTGAGATAGGGTCTCACTTTGTAGTTCAGACTGGCTTTGAGCTCTCTTTATAGCCCAGATAAGCCTTGAATTCATAGCCATCTTGCTTCTGCCTCCCCTATTTCTCTTTTTTATGATACCTGATTTTCTTTTTTCTTTTTTTTATTTTCAGCAGACACAGAAATGACTGGGCTTTTATTTGAGAGAAAGGTTTAATGTAATTCCAAAGCATAACATTTATTCAAGATTGTTGTGTGTGTGTATGTTACCGCTAGGAATCACACTGAAAGTGTGTGAGATCAACATGCCATCAAGGAGTACCAGCCATCCTGCCCCTTAGCCCAGGCCTCAGGCACTGAAGGCAAACAGTCTATGTTTTACCCTTCCTCTATCATCTTGCTTGTTTACAATTTTGCCTTAATATAGTTATTTTAATATTTTTATATGCTGGCTTTGATTTTTCCTTTGCGTTTCCAGCCCTTTGCTGTTTGATTGCTATGTTGTTTGCATGTCACTTTAGTGAGAAGTAGCTCATGCACACACATATACATGCACAGAGTTAAAGAGATCTAAGTTTTTGCTTTTCCTATTTGGAGTGTCACATTTCTTCCCATTGCACATACTGTTACCTGTGTTCTAGAAGCTAATAGATTTAAGAATCAGATACTAAAATCAGTGCTGGTCAGAGACCAAGGAGTACAGACATTCAGGAATGCTGGGGAAGTTTTCTCCCTAAATACACTGGAGAAGGGCAGGTTAAAACAATATTTTCTCATTCAGTAAAGCAGCATATGTGTAAAATGCTTTGGAGCTCATGAATACTTGCAGCTGCTTACTTGGATCTCAGTGTCACACAGCCCTGTGCCATGATGGAGATATGGAGTGCATTTCCATCCCCTCCCACCCTATCCCTTTTTAAACAAAGAGAGCACAGCAGACCAAAAATGTTGGAGGGACTTACGTTAAGGCCTCACAAGTGGGACTTACTGAAATCTTCTGAACCTTAAAGTAACCATCTCGGACACTCATATTGGCCTTACTCTGTGCCAGGCTCTTAACATAGTTAACCTACATAATCAACTCAGAACCCAAATTTTTCTCACTGTACAATACTGAATAGAGATGAACTTTGCCCTCCCCCAAATATGTAATACAGCAGGAGTAACAGAATCTATTTGAATTTCTACACGGGACATATGAACAGAGCAGAAATTGGGACAAAAAAGGGTCTAAATTGAGAACAAAGACAATTGCATAAGGGACCTACTTAATTTTCAGGTTTTTGAACCTGAAATTAGATACTTTTCTGGTATTTAATTACATCATTCAGCCTCCCCTCACTGTGTGGAAAGCATTAACTGTGGACTTTATTGGATGGGGTTGTTTCCAGCCAGCCTCCCTCTCTGCTGTCCTGTGGATTCTGATGTCAGAATCTACTCTGTTCTGAGTGTGTCACATGACTTCAGAATTTGCCCTTTGCTCCTACTGTCACCAGAGGCTGAACACTTGAGGCCTCTTTTTTATTTTAGACCTCAGGCCACAGTTCACTTCTCCCCTGAGAGCTTCCCTGTCCCCACTCTCCCTAACCCTGGTCAAATCTAGTGGCTGTTATTTCACATGTTCTCCAAAGTTTGCTCTTCTGCAGGTGGCAGATCCATGTCATTCACAGAATAATTACATAATTAATACTTGTTGAATCCATCCATCCTAATAGTTCCTACTAAATAAAAATATTTATGACCCTTATCTTCAGAAAAATTTAGTCATTTGCCTGTGTGTCAGAATTATACACAATCCTAATTAATTTAGTCATAATGTGCAAAACAGTTGTAACCAGCTTTAGGAGCATGCTTCCTTCCTCTCCAAAATACATTGTTGGCGTTCCTGTTCCCTCACTCCTGTCTTCCACCTAAAGTGACTTAGCACTCCATCTAGCTCTTTGGCTCCTGCGTCTGAAACTCCCTTGTGTGTCAGATGTATGGGAGGGGGTGCTGCAGTTATGTATAATTCCACAGATCTGAGTGAGGCGGGGGGCAGCCGCCCTTCTAAGGAGTGTTACTCACTTAGAAATACTGCCCGTTGGAGAAGGGTCTCATTTTGAGATTAGCGCTTCACTTCCTGCATGTCTTTTTCCCCACCTACATTGTCGTGCTTGTAGGCAAAGACTTCATTTTACTTGAATTTTTTTCTTCGATGCATGATGAATGCTTTGAACTTTCGTTGGTTCATAATTATAAACAAGAGCAAAAAACCTCCTCTCTCCCCAATAATGCCCTTAGTCAGTGCTGGGAGGACCTAAATCTTAAATCCACATTTCTACTTTTAGTATTTCTAGCATCCACTCATTGGTTAATTTTATTTTTTGTGGTGCTGGGGGTGGAGCCTAAGGCCTCGTGCATTCTCAGGTGGGTGCTTTGCCACAGAGACACGCCCTGGGCCCCTGTCCAGAATTCACCCAGTGCATTGTGAATGTTACAGCTAAGACATCGAACATACTGGACAGAAGTTTTACTATTGTGTTTGTAACCCAGTGTGATGAAAGCAAGAGATAACAAACAAATGAAATACATGATACGATAGGTAAATGCTGTGGAGAAAAATAAGGTCAGCAAATAGGTGCAGAGACTAGAAAGTGCTGGGATATAATTCATGCAGGGTTTCAATTCTAGGTTGTCCAGAGCTTAGGGAAGGGCTTGTGAGAAGGTTACTTCTTTCTGAGCAAAGACCTGAAAGAGATGAAGGGGGAACATTCACAGAGCTGGGGAAAGAGCCTTTCTGACAGGGCCAGGGACTAGTAAATAATGACCTGGATATCTGTCCAGCTTTTGGAAAGAACAGTGAGTGGCAAGGTCAAGTCAAGCTAGAAGGAGCTGAGAAAGGCAGGGGCTAAGGAGGAAAGACAGGCAGGAATGGTTTTGAGCTGATTTTCCTCATCAAAGGGGTATTCTGGTTGCTGAATTAAGAATAGGTAAGGACTGTTTCAAGAACTGAGACTGGTAGTGGCTACAGGAATGAGCCAAACAGGGGATGATTGTGCCTTAGGCTCTGGGGTCTGTGGAAGAAGGGAAAAGTAATCTGATTCCGAATGTTGCTGCAGAGTTAGAAGAATTTGCAAACACAGTATGAACTCCACATCCATTTTTATATGTCACAGAGAACAGTCTTTTAGGTGTTAGGTGAGAATTACTGTCATTAATTATGCAGTTCTTTTACACCCAGGCAAACTGTTCTGGAACTTAGTTATTCCTGTCTGTGTTTGTATCTCAGGTAACGAGAGGAGCTCAAAAACTAGACTAAAAATTCTCAGAGTGGCTTTGCTTTATTATATACATTCTGTTTTTACACCATCTAAATGTTCTTTTTCCTTTCTTTACCCCTATTTTTTGTCCTTCCTTGTCTTTTTCCTTTACTCCCCCTTATATGTGTTAAGTATTGATTGAAGAAGTGTTAGAAGAGTAAAATGTTTTTAGTTTGAAATTCAAGAAGTATGAGTTTGCTTTCTCCACTATGAATAAACTTTAAGAACCTCATTTCTAAGTCAGCAAAATCCATAAATCCATAGTTGTTCCAGTGGTTAAAAAAAAAAAAAAACTAATGTTTTATTCCTGCCATATAATGGAATTTTCTTTGTTCTTTCATTAAGTCATATTAATGCACCATTTTCTTTATATGGCCTACCACTCATCAGCAATTTTACTTTCAGGGCAGTGTTTTGAGAGAAAGAATAAATTCAGTCAGTGGCATCATGATAAATTTTGACATGGCATATGATAAATTTTCCCTGAGTATCTCATCCCTACCAGTTACCAGTTGTACATCATGGCAAATTGCTTAACCTCTCTGACTTCATTTCCTCATCTGTGAAATGAAATAATAGTAGAATCAATTTCCTAGAGTTATTATGATTTTTTTTCTGTAAGTACTAGAATTGGATCCAAAGCCTTCACACTAAGCTATATCACAGTTCATTTAAAAATATTTTTATTTTGAAATAAGGTCTCTTTAAATTGTGAAGTTGCCCAAGCTAGGCTTGAATTTGGAATCCTCCTGTCTCAGCCTCAAAGTACTAGGATTAGATAGGTACAAGACACCGTGTCTGACTTGATGAATATTTTTTCAAAGTAAAATTTTGTGTGGCATCTAACAGTATAACAATGATACAATATTTTGTTAAAGACAAACTATATGAAAGTAAAATTTACATTGAAATTAGTAAAAGGTCATTTGGAACACAAAATGCATTAGTATTTCATAATTTGTTTCTTTAAATCTAACGAAGTTAGCACAGTTTAATGATGTTAGTGTAAGAATTGAATCTCATGAATATATTTATACCTAAAACTACTATGAATGTTTCAGAAAGTCGGTTTGAGACTGGTTGGATGTTAGCATGGCGTAGTCACCAAGGGTTTTTGTTTCTGGTGGAGGTGAGGCGGCTCCTGAGGCCCAGGAGCATGAGGCAGGGGCGAGGGAGCCCACCCGGAGGAAATGGATCTTCTCCTGGATTTGCAGTTGTAGAGCAGTCCTTCTGTTTTTCCTTCAAAAGATGCAGTAAGACCATCTTTCATAAGTTTTGCTATTAAAATAACATGAGAGGCCATGTAAATTGATACTTTTTAAAGATCACGTTAGTGGAAGGACAATCACAGCTCATTATCAGCACAGCTAAGAAGTGGGTTGTTTACTTAGTCTGTTGCTGCTAGTTTCCTCATTCAGTCTTTTCTAGGGACACTTCCTCCTTGACCACTCACCTAATTTTCTTGGAGCCTAAGCGCGGTCATTTGTGACTGATACTCTTACTTTTAGACTTTGCAAATACAATAGGAAGTAGTATTAAATAGCTTAGTAGTGAGTAACTTTTGGAAAGCTGAAGGACACAGTTGACTGTCAGTTTCAAGTTTCCCAAGGCGTTTCCTGCACCGGAAACCTCACCTGTGTGAGGCCGGTAGGCGGAGCCATGCTGGTGCTGCCGGTTCTGCCTGCGCGAGCTCGGGTTTCTGAGGTGTTGCAAACCAGTTGGTGCGGAGGAGGGGGGCTGAGCTCCCGAGGCAACGCTCGGCTCAGGCTCCTGCTCTGCGGCTGGCTGAAGTTGGGGCTGAGAAACAGCCGAGCTGAAGCCGCCGGCACCTCCTCCGCGCTGGTGGCGACCTGAGCAGGAGTTGGTCCCAGCCTTATCTGGCGATCTGCGGTCCACTCTCCACGCCTTTGCACAGAATGCAGAGCTGTCTTTGCTTGGCAAGTTTACTGCTAAATAGAGCTACTTGGGACCATTTTAAATACTGATCCTAAAGCTTGTACAGGAGCAGGAGGTAAGCAGTTCTCAATCAGGTGCTCAGGTATTCGATTCAGACAACATTTGGTATATTTCACTGAGTATTTTTAGATTATGTTTGGGCACATATTGCCTGGTTAGTCAGGTGAGTGATTGGTTCATTATATAATTATCTAGAAATTGAATAATTGAGCATTCCTATTTGTCTTGTCTTTTGAAATAGGGTGCTATTAATTGTACCAGGAAATACCTGTTTTCCTCTTCCCAGTCGGCTTATTTCTTAATATTTTCCAGACGTGGGGTTAATACTGTAAAAGTTTTTATGCTTACATGAACGTACTGTACCTTTATATCTCTACCAGTGTTTGAGTATTTTTAAGTTTTTGTTTTTCTGGTGGGCTAATAACATTTCAGTGAATGACTAGCGGAAAGCCCAGATTTGCCAAAGAGAGTGTAGCTGGCTGTGTAGAGGCTGCTCTGGTGGGCTCCAGAAAGCAGCCCTTTTCCCTCAAGATAATTTCATATTTATGTGGTTCTTTGTTAGGCCTTGGTGATTAAATGTTCCTCATTATGTTATGCTATTAAAATAACATGAGGGGTCACTATTTTCTCTTTAATCACAAGTGCCATGTTTTTTTAAAAAATTATCTTTATTGGTGCATTATGAATACATATTATAATCACATTCAACATTAAGAGTTTGTACCAGAATATGACATAACTTGATTCTCATTTTTTCCCTTTTACAAATGCCATGTTAAAAAGTTAAATATTTTTCTTGTCAGAGTTGCTGCACTGTTGTTTAAATGATAATGTTTTTAATATTCAACACTACAAGTTTTAAGAATTTAGAGTGCCTATCATAAGTCAGCTTT
This sequence comes from Petromus typicus, assembly GCA_004026965.1. Taxonomy (NCBI): domain Eukaryota; kingdom Metazoa; phylum Chordata; class Mammalia; order Rodentia; family Petromuridae; genus Petromus; species Petromus typicus. Next base: position 5,671 of record PVIR01016488.1, on the reverse strand, counting down.
AAAAAAACAAAACAACAAAAACAAAACCTGTCTGCTGATGCTTTGAAAACATAACCTCTGTTGTTGTTTTTTAAAGTATTGTGTAGTATTTTATGATATTTAGAAAAGAACAAAAATTAACATCATTCACATTAAGTTTAAGAAAATTGTAGGAGGAGAGACGTGAAGTGTTCCTGTGTTTGTGTACATCCCTCCTTTGTGAGCCCAGTTCTCCCGGGGAGTGAACAGCCAATTGAAATGACATTTGGTCCGGAAAACTGAATTCGTTTTCCAACTAGCCGTGTGCTTGGGAGACATTCTCAAAGGTGAGGGGCAGACCCGCTCCATGCTGCCGGCTTAGTGCTTCGGCTGCTGTCGCTGCTGTCACTGCAGGTAGTGTCAGAGGGGCCTGAGTGACAGCTGTTATTGTTGTTTCCATTCAGAGTGAGAAGACTCATGATTTCAGTAAATACTTTGCTTGAAATCTTGCAGTTAAGAAGTGCTTATGGTTGGGACTCTAACCCCTAGGTCTTAGTTCAAAGTCTGCTCTTAATTTACCATGCTAAGGGTCTGGTCTTTGGGAGAGAAAAATTCCAAGACATTTGCCTTTTATGAAACTTTGTCATTAGTACCATGCTCTGAATACAGACTTCATCCCCTTCACTTCCTCCCAATCCCCATCACTATTCAGAGTAGAGTTCTAAGTGTTCCGATTTCTAGAACTTAATGCAGTATTTTTAAAGTCCCATTACCTTTCTTGTTTCTAAATTTATAAACGATATGTTTGCTGCATTTTAATGTTTCTGAGAAAATGTGTAAATATCTACCTGAAATAGTACTTGCATTTTAAGCTTTTGGGGGGAATACTATTAATTTGTCCTGGAAAATGAGAGCCCTGATAATTTAAAAACTCTAAGAAGGTTTAAAAATCTGTAATATGTATACATATCCCATTATAGTTTAAAATACTTCTAGCATCAGGAATTTCTAGCTACCTTATGTTTCCTCCTACTTGCTTCTGGTAAATGCAAATCTTCCTTTTGTTCTGTTTTTAGAAATTAAATTAGTCATACTCTTTTATATAATAACTGAATCAGTAGTCACCAAGTTAAAAAATAAAAAAACACTTGACTTTGTTTCTCTAAGAACCCCACGTTAATTTCACTTTGTAATTAATTTTTTTCCTTAAATCTTTATTGGTACATTATGAATACACATCATCATCGCATTCAGCGTTGAAGGTTTGTACCAGAATAGAACACGACTTGATTCTCATTTTTTCTCTTTTTCCACCACCTTGCAACCCCCACCCCCGATATACATAATTTGTTTCCTTTTTTTCTTTATTATTACAAAATTCATTTTCCCCTCTTTATTTACCCCTACACTGTCTTCCCTTTTAAATATTTTCTGTTTCACAGTATCAACTATACATGTAATTAAATTTTAAAAAAAGAATCACTGCTCAATATTTTGAGCAGAAGAAAAGTATAGCTTATTTGTATCAACCTCAAATCACATGATATAAATTTGCTATTTGTAACAAAAGTCTGCAGCTTCTGGAGAAGTGAATGTCTAAATATAGGTTATGAGAGTCTTCTCTTTACCCAAGGACCGTTTTACCAGAGAGCATGAATTTTACAGCTGCAGGACATGCAGGCCATGTGTTGGCACAGTTTGTGGGTGCCTCTGGGAAGGGCAGTAGCGTGGGGTGGCCTTGGTCTCATTCTCAACCTCGAAGAAAAGTTATATTCAAATATCCAAACATGTTAGGCATGTTATTCAACACAGGCTATACTGGGTAGTCTACAGAAGTCAGTTGCCTGTTTCACGCTATCTCTTTGTTCCACTGAATTGTTCTTATCTCTTCTGTGTGAAAACTTCTTTTCTAGAATTCAGATTTATTTTCTACAACCTTTGTTATTTGCATCTCAGTCAGTATCACCTTTTGAAACGGTTTTTCCTTTCTCTCATCAGTAAATGGAAGCTTGTTGGACTTATGTAACTGTCAGCAGCTTACACATTTTTCAAGAGCTATTACTGCCAGTGCCTTTTAAATACAGCATCCACTGAGCCTGGCATTTCTGGGCCACCTGGTTTCCCCCTTTGAGGTTGGAATGTTCAGCTATCCAACTGTAGCTGTCCGCATTCCAGAGCTCATTCTTGAGCTGCTCCCTGAGATTTTCTGCAGCAGCTTCATGCAGCTGTTACCTGCATCACTTAGAGAATTGTGTTTGCTTTTACTTCCAAAACTGTGGATGATATGTTGAGCAAAAGTGATTCTGTACTTCCTCTCCCTCAGTAACCTCAACAGATTATAAAAGTTTGAAGTTCAGTTTATCTAAAGCTTATTTTGTATGCACATAAACGCACGCATGCACAAAATACACCCTTGGGAAAGGGGATGAAATATAAAACCAAGTAACTATTCTTGATTTCAAAATTAGAAACTGAAGTTGATGATTCCTAAATTGACAGTAAGGATTTTCATTTTTAAACAAGCTTTGGTAGAATGGATGTTTAGAAGTTCTGAATTTTATAGATAAAATTTACCTTGTTTTTTCTTTTTCTACACTGATTTCCTAAACCTCAGATCAGAAAATTAATCTTTATAATTTATGTGGGATATAGTAATCAAACACATATTACAAATAATGATTGTATTGTTGTCTAAAAATCTAGAGGCAAATAAGCAACTGCATGTCTGTGGCATGATCAACAGTTGTGAATGTCTTTAATAACTGAAGATGGTCCAGTTATTATCCAAGTCCTGGATATAGTTTTACATAACTTGTATAAAACCCATTATTATTTTAAACATTTTTAGACCAAAATAATTTTAAAAGTGCCAAACCTAATATATTATACATTAACAACCTTTACTAATAATCCTTTTATCTTAAATTCTTTTGTTGTTGTTGTTTTTTGTTGGGTTTTTTTTGAGACAGGGGTCTGGCCCTGAACTCAGCCTCAAACTCAGCAGTCCTCCTACCTCAAACTCCCAAATCCTGAGCCACCACACCCAGCATTGTGGAAGGTGGTACTGATTGCTGGTGGGTGTGAGTTACCATGCCCAGCATTGTTGTGTATCTACCAGGGATGGAAGTGGGCCCTTACACTTGCAAGACAGGCACCCGGAACCACTAAGCTAAATCCCCAGCCCTCATTTAAAATTCTTATGCCAGCCCTTTCCAAAATGATTTGAGAAACTTAATTTTTTACAAGGCTCTCCATTGAAGTTTTAAATAATGTCTCTTCATCCTCTTGATAATTGGTTATGTAACAAGTACATCTTCCATAAATAGGGCTTCTTACCCTGTTTGAAAGTCATGTTTTCTCAGATATTTTCATTGAAATCTAGAATTTATACTGCCTGGTTAAACTTCTCATTGTTCATTGTTGTTAAACTGAGATCTTGCCAGGCATTGTGGTACACGCTCTGTAATCCCAGTTCTTGAAAGCTGAAGCAGGAAGATCACCAAGATTTCAGGGCCAATCTGAACTACAAAGACATTGTAACCCATTTATGTAATCTTTGACGTTATTTTGGATTTTCTCATACAGTTTCATGTATGTTTCTCAAAGTGCCAACTGCTTCAAAACAGTGATCCCTATTTGATTTTTAATTTTGTTTCATATTTTGAAGAAGATGAGGAAGAAGTAAATAGACACAGGTACAAATCTACCAATTTTTTGCATTGAGATGACTATTTCCTGTGTATGTTCAGTTTGGCAAATACATAATGAATACTTACAGTGTCAATATATATAAAAGATAGCTTCTTTAAATTTTACACTAAAATTACTACGTTATTTCAAGAAACTCCTTACTCTGATTTGACGGGTGTTTTATATAAAATAAATTCTCATCAAAATTACTCATGTGTATTTTCACTCACTGAATAATGATATAAAGAACTTATGTTACTTCATTATTTATCCTTTGTGTTAAAGCTACTTACTACTATGAAAGGAAACAGTGTAAAAAATTCTATATTTCAGTTATTAGGGAAGGTGTGTAATTTCATTTTCTTTAACATTTTAGTCACATTGGAACTTTGTTAAACTATCTAGAAATTTCTGTTTAAAAGATTTGTAGAGTTAAAGTGAATCACAACTTACTCTATGAGTTCATCTATTTCATTTTTTTAAATCTTTTTTTAAAAATTATCTTTATAGGTAAATTATGAATACACTTGATAATCACATTCAACATTAAGAGTTTGTACCAGAATACGACATGACTTGATTCTCATGTTTTCCCTTTTCCCCCTGCCCTGCATCCCCCACCCCCTATATACACAATCACTGTTTTCTTTTTTCTTTATTATTACTATATTTGTTATTCCCCTCGTTATTTACCCTTACACTCTTTCCTTTTAAATATTTTCTACTTCACAGTATCAACTATACATACTACAATTTGTTTACAACTTCATATTCTAATATCAGAGAAAAGATACGATATTTATACATCTGTGACCTGTTTATTTCACTTATGAGGATGTCCTCAAGGTACATCCATTTGGGTATGAATGACGCAATCTTATCATTTTTAGTTGCAGAGCACTACTCCTTTCTATAAAAGAACCACATCTTTTTCCAGGCTCCAGTTGATGGACATTTGGGTTGTTTCCAAGACTTAGCAATCACAAACTGAGCTGCTATAAACATGGGTGCACATATGTCGCTGTGAAATGACTCTTTTAATTCCTTTGTGTATATACCTAGCAGAGTGATGGCCTATGGCCGGGTCAAATGGGACCTCCAGTCCTAGTTTTTTGAGGAATCTGCACACTGATCTCCATAGAGTTTGTATGTGTCTACATTCCCACCAGCAGTGGAGAAGGGTTCCCTTTTCTCTGCAGCCTTGCCAACATTTGTTGCTGGCTAATTCTGACATGGCAGCCATTCTTTGTGAAGTTAGATGAAATCTCAGTGTTTTCATCAGCATCTCTCGAATGACTAATGATGTTGAGCATTTCTTCATATACTTCTTAGCTACTCTTACTTCTTCCTCTGAAAAGTATCTATTCATTTCAGATGCCCGTTTTTGAATTGGGTCTTTACATTTGGATGGGTTGATTTTTTTAAGCTCTTTATATATTCTAGATAGTAGCCCTTTGTCTGAGGAACAGGTGGTAAAGATTTTTTCCCACATTGTTGATTACCTTTTCACTCTGTTGGTGGTTTCTTTTGCTGTGTAGAAGCTTTTTAAAAGAATGAGGTCCCATTTGTTGATTTCTTCTGCCAATTCTTGTGCTATAGAGGTTTTGTTCAAGAAGTATTTCTCTTAGCCAGTGCCTGTAAGAGTTTTACCTAGTCTGTTTTGCAGCAGGTTCAGAGTATCTGTTTTAATATTTAGGTCTCTTATCCACTTTGATTTTAGCTAGATACATGGTGAAAGAGCTAGGTCTAGTTTTAGTCTTTGGCAGGTTAAATCCCAGTTTTTCCAGCACCATTTGTTGAAGAGGCTATCTTTTCTCCGTTGAGGATTTTTGGCTCCTTTGTCAAAGATGAGGTGGCTCAGTGTATCTGGAGTAGTTTCTGGATCTTCTGATCTACTCCATTGATCCTCAGGTCTGTTACTTTGCCAGTATCATGCAGTTTTTATCACAGTGGCTTTATAGTATAGTTTCAGGTCTGGAGTTGTAATACCCACCACGATGTCCCTGTTGCTTACAATTGCTTT
>PVIR01016487.1:14114-36624 GCA_004026965.1 Petromus typicus | reverse complement strand
CACCTACCTAGACAGGAGGGTGAGCACCAAAGGCAGGCATCCACTTCAGCTCCGGGGACCCCAGTGATTCATGTCACTCACTCACGCGAAATACACCTGAACCCTCACAGAACCCCCCGAAGACCTCTTCCAACAGTGTGTGGCTGAGGCATAACTTGGTGGGAAGCCTGGAGTTCAGTTCTTAGTACCATCCAAAACCAAAACTAGTATAGTGAATACATAGGCCGGTAACATAGTCACCTGTTGTCATCTCTGGGTATTGTGTGTCCATATGTGTGTGTTCTGAACTTGTATGTGTTGGAGCACAGTGGTGTGTTTTCATGAGCATGTGAGTAACACATCGCCCTGTGCTATGGCAGCTACGTCACTCGGTGGCAAGAACTCCTTGGCTCGGTTATGGTCTCCCGGCCACCGTTGTGTCTGTAACCACTGTTAACCAAAATGCCATTTAAACTGTAACAGTTGTTACCACGTTACACTAAAAAAGCACAAATCAGTCAGCCAAGGAAGAGAGGCAGCAGGTGGTACCTGGGATTGGAAAGGTCCCCAGTGGGAAGCGTTATGTCCCCAGGGACACATTACCCCCTGGCCATCGGCACACAGATTGCTGACCAGAAACTGCCCAGAACTCAGTGTGCGGAGGTTTTGCTGAAATTTTGTTAGTTGCACAGTGCTGAGTTACTGTCTCGGTGATTAAATTCTCTTTCCACATCAAGCTCTTCTTTTCTGATTTCTTTTTTTTTAGTCAGTGTAGTTTAGAGTGAGTCATGTGACTTCTTTAGGTTTCTCTTTAAAAATATTTTTCTTACTTCATATTTGCCATAGAAAGGTGTCCATTCTTTGGAAGGAGTAGGTACATGTACTGTACTTAACATATTTTAATTATTTTTAATACCACCCCTCCCTCTGTCGCTAGATACCCTTCTTGTTTGCAAAGGATCCATCTCCCTGGTCCCTGGCAGGCTGATTGCATGTGGCCCAAAGCCCCAGCCCTTGACTCACATGGTCGGTCTTCCTGGCATAGCAGCTCCCACCCCAGACCACTCTACTAGCATAAATCATGCTGCGTCACCTCATTGACAGAAACTATCAAAGGCGGTGGATGATTAATAGCAAAGATGCTGATGTCATTGGGAAATTCTGAATTTCAAGGTTACCTCCAAGGAGCTTGGACAAAGGCAAGGGCTGTTCGGGGAAATGAATTCACTCTTTACTACACAGAGAGGATGAAAATCTCAGAATCTTCAAATGCAAGCTCCTTTGCATTTACCATTCATTTCTTCCTGTGTGTGTGTGTGTGTGTGTGTGTGCATGTGTGTGTGTAGTACTAGGAATTGAACTCAAAGTCTTTGCACTGAACTCCATTTCCCACCTTTCTTCTATTACTTTATTTCAAGATAGTGTCTCAGTAAGTCACTAAATGGCACAGGCTGGTCTGGAATTTATGATCCTCCTGCCTCAGCTTCCCAGAGTGCTGGGATTAGAGGGTGTACCACCAGGCCCAGAGCGTTTGTTCCTTTAGCTTCTCTCTCCTCTTGTCTTCTACCCTAAGTGGCCAGGGGAAATCAGGCAGTAGCTGGACACTGCAACATCCCCCCCCAGGCCAGCCAAGGGCAAGGCCCTGGCTCCTAACTCCTTTGTCCTTTGCAGGATGCCGAGGCGGTGGACTTGGAGATGCTGGCTCCCTATATCTCCATGGATGATGACTTCCAGCTCAGCTCCAGCGAGCAGCTGCCCAGGACCTTCCCCAGACCCCCAGGGACCGTGCCTCGGCCCCGTGCCCAGAGCTTCCACGGCCTGTCACCCCCGAGCCCAGAGCCGGCTGTGCTGCCCCGCTGGGGGAGTGACCCCCGACTGAGCTGCTCCAGCCCTCCCAGCGAGGACCCCTCAGTATCCTCCTCCACCTCTGGGGCTCGGAAGAGGTGAGCTATGGAAGAGCTGGACCTTAACGGGTCTCAGAAAAGGCCCCCCCTGCCGGTCCGTATTCTACTTCCGCCCCTTTCTCGCCATTCCTTCTACTCTCACCTTCGCTCCATCCCGGCCCTCCGTGTCTCCACCTCGGTGCCTCCGGAGCGCCCTCTACTGGTCCTGCTGTGCATCCAAACCCCACCGCAGCCAGGGATCAACCCCCTGGGACACATGGCTATGTGTGTGGCTTCGGACAGTTGTTGTTGTCGTTGTTGTTGTTTTGAGACAGGGTCTCGCTTTGTGGTTCAGGCTGGCCCTGAGCTCAGCCTCAAACTCACATCACAGCAATCCTCCTCCCTCTGCCTCCCGAGTGTTGGGATTACAGGCGTGAGCCACCACGCCCAGCATTGTGGTATGTGGTGCTGATTGCTGCTGGGCGTGAGCCCAGTACTGTATGTGGTTTCCGGGGATAGAACCTCGGCCCTTGCGCTTGCAAGACAGGTGCCGGAACCACTGAGCTAAATCAGGGACAGTTTTTATCATAATGAAGAAGACATGGCTAGGCACAGTGGCACATAATTGTACTTCCGGCTACTTGGGAGATGGAGGCAGGAAGATTACAAGTTTGTGGCCAGCTTGGGCAACTTAATAAAGCCTTGCTCAAAAGAAAATTGAAAAAGGGAGAGGTTGGGAATACAGCTTAGTTGTAGAGACTTGTTCTAGGTTCAGTTTAGCTCAGTGGTTCTGGTGCCTGCCTTGCAAGCGCAAGGGCCTGGGTTCGATCCCCTGTTACTACGTACAACAAAGCCAAGCATGATGGCTTATGCTGGTAATCCCAGCACTTGGGAGGCAGAGGCAGGAGGATTTCTGAGTTCGAGGCTGAGTGTAGGACCAGCCTGAACTACACAGCGAGAGACCTTGTCTCAAAAAAACTAAAAAAAAAAAGGAATGATAATGATAATAATAATAAAATGAAAGGGGCTGAAGGATAGCCTAGGGCAGACTACTTTCCTAGTGCTTGTGTACCTGGGTTCCACCTCAGCTCTGGAAAAAAGAAGATACTGCCACAGTGTCTGAGAAGCTAGCACTAAGTTTCCTAACACCTTTGAGAATCTGTTAGAAGCTGTGGACTCTTTCTGAAATGTATACACACACACACAATATTTGGCATATAATTTAGACATTAGATTATCAATACTCAAACTTTTTCTCTCCAGAGCGTAGTCATGTGTCTATCTAGACTCCAGGAGAGATGGCTTTTCTGCTCTGAGGAAGCTGTGAAGGATACAATCAGTACCTCCCAAGGCTCCCTGCGGGGGCTGATTACACACAGGCCTCTAATATACATGTATTAAATAAAGGAGGCAGGAAATGATGATCAGAGTAGGTGGTAGACAGATGGACAGGTGGGTGGGCAGGTGGGGGGATGGAAGTATGGATGGGGAGTGGGTGGAAGGATAGGCGGATGAGAGGAAGGACAGATGGATCAACAGATGGGTGGGTAGGAAGTAACTGATGAATGAGTGAATCAATGAATGAATGAATGGAAAAATGAGTGACTGGGAGGCTGGGTGGGAAGGGAGTGGGTAGATGGGTAGACGAATGAGATCTAGATCGGTGGGTGGATGGATGGATGGATGGACCAGTGGGGTGATGGGCACATGCATGCAGGAATTAGCAGGTGCTGGGGAGCACACTGAGATGCTCCCTTCTCACTGCTGACTCTGCTGCCCACCCTTGCCCAGGTCTCTATAATGTATCTGAGAGTCTTGTCTGTTGTTGTTGTGCAGGTCCCTGGCCCAGAGCTCAGAGGATGAGGGGGTGGAGCTGCTGGGCGTGAGACCCCCCAAACGGTCCCCCATCTTAGACCCTGAAAACTTCCTGCCGCCTTCTGTCAGCCTGGTAGGTCTGGGGATTGGTGGGATGTTCTGGCCCTCAGAACCTAGCAGGCTTAAACTTCTTGTTCTATAGATGGGGAAGCCAGAGAGGGCCAGGGGCCGGCTGAAGGTCATATGGAAGATTAACGGTCCAGCTGAAGTCAGGACCTTGATCTTCTAGTTCTGCTAATGGGTATGAAAAGGCTTTGTCCATATGTGATAAATGCCAAGAAGAAACATCAAAGAAGGTAAAGGGAGCAGTGCAGGTGGTGGGAGTCCGCAGGGAATCTTCCCTGTCCCCGTGGGACCCCCTCCATCCTGATCTTGGACATCTCGTATAGCATTAAGAGTTGCAACATTACAGTCAGACGGACGTGGGTTCGAGTCCTAGGTCTGCCACTTCATTACTGAGAACTTGCACAGCTGGTGTCGACTTTCTAAATCTGGAAAATGGGGATGGTTGTATCTCACAGGACTAGCATGAGGATGACATGCAGTCAGGCCCAGAGCTGATACTCAGTGAGACATCATTAACATGGTTGCCTAGCACGCACAAGGCCCAGTACCTTAGAAAAGAAAAAGGAAGTAGCATCTTCCGGTCTCCTTGCCTCCGGTCTCACCCCTACTGTCCACCCTGCACAACAGCGAACAGAACGCTCTTTCTAAAAGCCAGCCTGGGCCGCGTTACTTCCTCAGATCCTCCCTCCAGGACCTCGCGTGGCTCCCTAGTGCCCACAGGAGGGTTTCTTGGCCTTTCAGTCTGAAGAGTGCCATTTGACATTTGAACATGAGGGGTGTGGTTGGTAATATAGATTGCTGACCTTAATTCAGTGCCTCCTGTGTGCCAGATGCCAACTTCACTAAGTGCCACGCGTAATCCTCATGGCCACTCCTGAAATATCATGACTAAGGTACACACTACACACAAGAGGCTAAGCAGCTTTATCAGCCAGTATAGACAGGAAACAGCACACTCAGAGAGGGTGTCGGGGAGAATCTAACAGCAGAGCAGTTGACAAGGGTGTGGGCAGGGCACAGGGCTGGTGGTGCACTGAAAGGGTGACAGGGGTGCCTGGGTCCTGGACAGAGGCTGAGGTGTTCCGTGGAGGGACAGCCATCCCACAGCCAGGCAGCAGGGCGGCAGCTAAAAGGAAAAACATCCCCTTTCTCCCTCCCCCCTGCTGCTGTCCCCTCAGCTGTGCCCAGAGAAGCCCCTGGCAGGCTGTGCTCCATTCCGTCCACCTCCTGGGGCACAGACGTGACAGGAGGAGGAGGAGGCGGTTCTGGAGGGACACGGGATGCACGGGAATGGTGACTGGCTCACAAGCAGCCACCGCACCCCAACAGGCGCTGCACTGCCTGCTGCACCGTCCTGCCTCCTTGGATGCTGGTGATAACGATGATGGTGGTGGGTCTGTCTCTCTCCCCAGAGTTTCCTCCTGATGGGAGGCCAAGCCCCAGGGGTCCAGCAGGATGCCCACAGCCACCTCCTGGACATGAGTGAGACTTTGGGTGAGTCACAACCCAGATATGCAGCGGCCCAAGAGGGGTGGCGGCATCCTGACAGGGGTGGGGCTATGGCGCAGTATGCAGGTGGCCTTGGGGGACACCGGCAGCTCCTCCCTCCTCTGCTGGTCTCTGGTGCAGGGTGGGGCCCCGAGGAGGACAGATCACCAAGGCTGTCCTTTGGGGTGGGAGCCGGACTGAGCTGTCAGCTTCGGCCTCTGAAGAGTCAGTTTCCACCCCTCTCAGCTGGGCCCTGTTGCCTTAGTTCTTACCTGAAGGAGACAGTGAGGCCCCATGGAGATGCCGCACTGGCAGAGCTTTCCTTACAAGGCCTGTGTCACAGAACATCCTCCCTGGTGGCCCATGGTGGCGAGCTGGGCCGGCAGCCTCTCCGCGGAGCATAGGTCAGTGGCTGCACTGTTATTACTTCCAGTGCAACTATCACACTCCCCAGTGCCTGGCCAGAAACCTCCATGGATCCATCAGAGGGGTTTTCTGAAGTACGGCCGACCCTCACCTTCCTCTGCTCAAACCTTCCACAGCCCCCTGCTGCCCTTCAGAGAAAAATCAGGTTCCTCTCCTTGGACTCCAGCCCCTGTGGGCGCGCTGGCTGTGGCTTCATCTCCAGTCCCACGCACTGAGTCACGCGGCCTTTTTGTTAGCCTTCCTCCATACACAGAGGTTGTTTATGGAGCACACAGTAGGTGCCGGAGATTCATACAAAACATAGAAGTCCCTGTCCTTGTGGGGCTGGAATTCCAGGAAGGGAGAAAGAAAGACATGGCAGAAAATCAGCACGGTAAAGGGTCCAAGAGAGTCGGATATGGTGGCACACACCACATCCCAGCTGCTCCGGAGGCTGAGGCAGGTTGAGGCCAGCCTGGGTGATTTAGCAAGATCAAAATAAAAACAAAGAATTAGGATTGTACACAACTCGGCATAGAATGCTTGCTCAGCATGTGTGAGACCCTGAGTTTTTTAATACTTTATGAAAACAAAGACAATAATGCAAAATGCTTTTTTGCAATGGAAGAGAGAGTTCTAGGGTGGAGGGATTTCCGTTTCCAGTGATTGGATCAGGGCCGGCCTCACAGCGAAGGTGCCAGCCCAGCAGAGGCAAGAGGAGAGACCCCAGGCGTGGGGAGCAGCAAGTGCCCCGATGGGGCTGTCTGTCCTGTTGGAGAAAAGCGAAGAGAAGGGAAAAGGTGTCGAGCGATGCCTTAGTTACTTCTGTCATTGCTGAGACAAAATTCCTGACACCCAAAGTTAAAGGAAAAGTTTATTGAGCTCACTCTGTAGGAGTTCCAGTCCATAATGAGCTGGCTCCAGGGTAGGTGGCATTGCAGAGGAGAGACAGTTTATGCCTGGCAGAAGGTAGCAAAACAAGCAAGGGCCGACTGCAGCTCTTTCTGTCCCTTACTCTTATCCAGGCCTCTTAGGGCGCGCAGCACTGATACCTTTAATCCTAGTGCCTTGAGCCTGGCATGGCACCTTGAGCCATTTCCAGCTTCACACACTCTAGATCTGGCCTTTGAACAAGTCTCACCTATGACTATATGAGGCTTTGGGGACATCTAGGCACAGCCATAACAGGTAGATGGTGCAGGGCCCACGTAGGGCATTGTGCTGGCTGTGAAGTTGTCTTACTTGAGCAAGAGCCTTAGGGCTTTTGCATATCCCGACCTCTCTGCCTGGAATGCTTTTCCCTGTTGCCTAGATCCAACATTACTCCTTCCTTACGGGCTCCTTCCTAAACACACGGTCAGTCCTTACAGAGGCATCTGCTCCCTCATTGGATTATAGGCTGTCTTCTCCCTGTGAGCCCAGGAGGGCAGAGCTGTCTGGGCTGCTGCTGTACTGTCTATGCTTGGCACATGGGCAGCAGTTGGGCACACAGTGACCAGGCACAGCTGTAAATGAAGAGCTAGTGTGGAGCAAGCACTCTCTCTGTGCCAAGCTGCAAGCCAGGTCTTGTCTGGAAGTGATCTTCTCAACCATCTGCCGTGGAATCTCAGCCCGGGGGCAGGGAGTTTCTTCCTAAGCATGTGCCTGGTGCCCAGTGGGTTCGAAGTAAATGTGGGTGGAGCTGCTTCTCATAAAACACACCAGCTCACTTACTAAGTACAATGGTGCTAGTGATATTTGGAGCTCACTGTGTAGGTGCGCTGACTCCTCTGCTGACAGCTCCGCTGCGAGGACTATCATCACCCCATTTTACAGGTGAGGGGACTGAGCCCCAGAGAGGTGAAGTCCCCCGCCCTAGGTTTCACAGCAAGTAAACAGCAACATCTGGATTTAAAGTAGGTGCTGGAGGTGAAAATCAGGGCCTCACACACTCTAAGCGAATGCTGTATCATTGAGCTGCTCCCCCAGCCTCTGAACTCAAGTTCTGAACCACTTGCTCAAGGTTTTGCTGCCGTGAGGACCCAGGAAGGCCTGCCTCCCTCCCCGCTTTTTAACTCCCCCAGGGGAGATGGGATGGGTGGTCATCCTCCAGGACTTACCTTCCATCTCTCCCCAAGGCCTGGGCCCCTCGCTGCTCTCTCTCTACCCAGACGAGGATGCTGCCCAGCCCAGGAGCCACTTCATATCGGCTACAGGCCTGGCCCAGGCCCCCTGAGCTCGCACCTCTCCTGCCTCCCTTCTCACACCCCAGAGGACCTCAGCCACACTTCACACCGGCCACGACGCACGGAGCAGGCCTCTGCAGGGTGCCCCGCCGGGCTCAGGCTGACCTCAGTGCCCCCTCTGCCTGCACCTACTTGGGGGCTCTTTGGGGTGGCTTCAGCTCAGTGACCTTGGGGGGGGGTCTCTAGCCCCTCCTCCTGCTCTCAGGACTTCCTGTAGGGTTTTCCATTTGTGGTTACCTCCCTCTCCCCTTTAACTGTCTTGGCTTTATTTTGGGGATCTGGAGATGAGGAAGGCTGGGGTCCCAGCTGTGTTTCTGGGCTGTGGATAGTGTGGATAACCCTAATCATATTTCTTTCTGTCTTTCTTATATTACTATCTTTGTTTCTGTTGTTTTTATAGATTTTAATCATTGTGGTCCTCAGGTGTCCCTGGGGCAGGTTCTGGGCCAGACCTCACACCCCAGCGATTTCAGAGTAGGGATCTCCCAGGCTGCCCCAGCTCTGTCTGTCCCTTCCATACTGGATTCCTGCTCCCTCCAACCTCACCTGGAAAAACACTTTGTTCAGGGCCTTCCTATTTCAGGGAGAGCCTGGAACTTCCTCTGCTTCCAGACCACAGAACCTCTCCTTGTTGGTTCCAGACTACACAGCCTCCACCTGAGCGTGGTTGCAGGCTGAGAAACCACCGACCCTTCCTGGTCCTAGACTGTACAGCCTCCAACGTGATCCATTGTAGACCCCTCATCCTCCGAAGCCCTCTGATTCCAGATCTCACCATCTTTGGCTCTTTCTCATTCTGGACCTCATAACCTCCAAACCTACCTATTCTCAAACCTTACTAGCTCTGAACGTAGGTGGGAACTATATAGCCTTTCACTCCCTCTGGTTCTAGAGCCCATGACCACCAGGTTCTATTGGTTCTGGAACTCATTCTGTTTGGGTTTTTTGTTTTTTGGTACCAGGGATTGAACTTGGGACCTTGTGTTTGTGAGGCAGATACTGGAACCACTGAGCTAAATCCTTGGCCACTGGAGCTCATTCCATTACTTCCTCTGGTTCTAGACCTCCACAACTCCAAGATTCCAACTGGTTCTGGTCTTCCTGATCTGTTGTATGTTTGGATCCAAATCCAGATCTCTTAATTTCTCAACCATTTTGATTCCAGAGCACATGATGATGCCTCAGTTCCTAACTCTTCAACACTCTGGACCCATTAAAGAGAAGTAACTCAGCTGTATATCTACATCCCGTAGCCAGTCCTTCCAGAGTCAGACATCCTGTGCCAGTTCTTAGGTTCAGGACCTCATGACCTCTGCCATTCACCGGGTCGAGACTACAGAACCTCGAGACCTTGTAACCTCTGAGGCCCTCTGCCCGAGCTGATTATCTGCTGTTCCTCTGGTTCTAGACCTGAATGGCAAATGTCTTCTGACTAGACCGCATCCTTTAAGTTCCCTTGATTGTGCACTTCACAGTTACCAAATCTACCCCCTTCAGATGTCAGAACCCCAGATCACCTGGTCTAGAACCCAGCTTTCAGACATCTGATTCCACATCACATTTTAAGTTTCATGGCTCTAACCCTTACAACCTCAGTTCTCCTGATTCTAGATCTTATGACCAAAATCTCTTTCTGCAGTCTTTTTTTAATCTCTCAATCTATGAATTTCTCTGGTTCTAGGCCACACAAGCAAAACTGCCTCCAATTTTAGATCCAAATTCCTTGGTTCTAGAATTCTGACTCCAGGTGTTCCTATCCTAAAACCTAGACTTCATCGTGTAAGTTGCTCTGATTCCAAATCTTACAAACCTTGATACCCCAACTCCACAACCCACTCTCTTTACTCCCTTCAGGGCTTCTTGCCCCCACCAAACTTGTCCTAGTTCTTGTCCTCAGTCTTAGTCTTCCAATTCCAGATCCCCACTCCCAGGCCTTCACGCCAGAGCCTCTCAATCTCTTATCCCTAAGGTCTCAGTCCTGCAACCCCTGTGACTTCTCATTCCAGCCCTCCAGACATGCACGTACCTTGACTTTAGCCAGGAGTCTAGAGGACCCGCCCCCCCATTGGGGGGCTCACAACCCAGGAAACTTCTCCGGCTACACAGGAACATGTACAACCCTATCTGCATATTTTAGAGCAGGGGAAATAGGCCAGGACCTCAGCTTCTACCATCAGATATATGCTCTTACCCACCTCTAGCTGCCTTCTACAGTGGTGCTACTCTTGGCCTAAAACAGGAGAACTGACCGTCCCTTCTCAACTCCTTCACCCCCTCTTTGGGAGGCACACTCTCTCTGATGTGTTGGGGAGTGGCCTGTCCAGATTGGTGCTATGGGGGGAAGGGTCTGATTCCCCTCCTCTCTGGGGGTAATACGGGCCCTCATTGGGGGAACTGTGCTATGTTAGGGAAGGGGAAGGGACTGGCCCAGCCATGCTGGCTCTGAAATCCACTAATGCCCCCCGAATCACCATAAAGACCTCGCCTTGGTAGGCACCAGAGCTCGGTGTGGTGACTCATCTGTGGGATCTGTTGGGGTGGGGTGCTCTGGGTGTCTGATACTGATTCTTTGTGTATGAGCATCTGTATACCTGCGTGGGTATGTAGTGTGTCTAGTGATGACATCCTGTGTACACGTGTAGGTCTTTATGTCATACTTCTGTGAACCTGTGTTGGGGAGTTGCAGTTCCTGCTATGTGGGTGTCAGCATCTCGGAGAGAGGATGGTGTGTGTGTGTGTGTGTGTGTGTGTGTGTGTGTTTTGGTGACTTGTGTGGGAGGCAGTGTAAGTTTTTCTGTCTTTGTGATGAGATGCTATATATGTATGGAACTGTTTGACACGAATTTCAGGCACTGATGTATGTCCGTGTCACATGATTCTCTGTACTCAAATGCATATGTGTAAGAGACTGCCGGTCAACAGATTAACGTGTGAGATGTGTCTGTTCAGTCACGTCCCTGTGCATGTGTCCCCCTCACATCCCTTCCTATGTTCCATGTGGGGATATTTACAAGAGAAGAAAACTGTCTCAAGGCTTCCCACTTGCTGGTTCCTCTGCCTTAAATAATCGTGTCCCCTCCCATCCCCAAATCCTACTCATACTTGAGATTTTGCATAAGATTCTCCCTGTTTGGGAAGCCTTACATACTGCCCCGGTTGGATGAGGCCCCACAACCCCCTGAAACTCCTCTGTGCCATTACAGCCCTCAGCAAACCATTATGACCCCACTTTACAGAGAATAAAATAGAGCCTATAAAATAGAGAGGGTGATCACTTGCCCATGGTCACAGAGCTTGGGGCTTATAGATTCACGTTCATTAGTAAAGAAAAAAGAAAAAAAGTGCATGAACCCAGAGGCCAGACTCTGTCACAGACAGACTGAACACAATAGGAATTCAGAGCCCAAGAGTTGGGTGAGACAGAGTCAAATCTTACCTGTCAATTCCTTTCTTTGTGTACTTGTGTAATTATGTTGATCGCTGCAAATTTCAGTGCTTAGGTCTGAATAGGCTACTCGTATCTAGGGTGGCTGTTGACTGTGGTGGGCAGGGGAGATGTGAGGTCAGACCGATGGGACAAGAGATTTGGGGTGGGGTGGACTGTGTTTCCAGGAAGAGCATCTGTCAGAGCAGAGCTTTAAAAGACCCTACACTACAACTGGGCCTGAGTAGAGGGCGGGGTCAGAGAAGTTAGTGGGAAGTGATGTACAAATGAGGGGTGGACAATGGAGGAGGGTAGGATGTGAAGAAGTTTCCTGGGACTGGGTTGATGTTCAGTGTCTCGCAGGACCCTAAGGGCACTGGGGACCCACAGAAAGCTGGCGGCCACATGTCAGTTGTGCAGTGCTTGCTGCCACATGGAGGGTAAACTGGAGGTGGGAGGCCGAAAGCAAGCGGCACAGGAGGCTGAGGCTGTAAACCAGGCAACAGAAAATGAGAAGACAAGTGGGAGAACCATTCTGAAGATTCAGCAGGGCCTGGACAGGTGACTTCTGAGAGCCGAAAGAAGATGGTGCAACAAACTTGAGTCTTGCTCAGAACCTGGAGATCCTGGTGCCATCCGTTAATGACAGAAACACTAAGGTGAAATGGGGGACGTTTACTTTGCCTGAAGCACCACCCGTTTTTCAGACGGGTAACTGAGGCGCTGAACTGGGGTTAGAATTTGTTCAAGGTCACACAGGTAAACTAGCAGTACGGCCGGAGCTCGAACTCTCCGTGGGCGGGCGTGGTGCGTCCGGCTCAGCAGCCACACCCTCCAGCAGCATCTGCAACCCACCCGGTACCAACCTGAGACGCGAAAGGACTGGCGGGGTTTAAGACCCAAGAAACTAATGCGACCTCGGAACATAGTAACTCTGGAAGCAGAAACCGCGCCGAGCCTTTTCCCCCACGCACCCACTTCTCTTTCCTCATTGGCTGGCGCTATATAAGAGACACTGCTTGGAGACCCTCTGATTACCTTGTCCTCCCCGCGCTACAGTGAGAAGCACTTTTGCGCAGGCGCGTAAAAGGCGCCTGTGGGGCCCGCGCTTTACGACACTTGTGCGGCATCGGCGGCGGTCACTCGGCGCTCCTTCGCGACGGTTCGGCCGGGTGCCGCTGGCGGCCGTTGCCAGGGTGGGGGTCGCTTTGCGGCATGGCGATGGCGGAGGGCGAACGGGCTGAGTGTGCTGATCCCCCCCGGGACGACCCTCCGGCTGATGGCGCTCTGAAACGGGCAGAGGAACTAAAGACACAGGCCAACGACTACTTCAAAGGTGCGCCCGGCCCGCACGGGGCGGAGGGTGGACAGCGGCCCAGGCCGAGGGGTGCCTCGCGGAACCATGGCAACGCGGAGCGGCGGCCGGGGCGCGGGGCAGGCAGTACCAAGTGACGGGGTGTGGGGATCCTGCGATGGCGCTACCAAGGGGCGACATAGGGGCTTCTGTGAGGAAGGGTAGTACCCAGAAGTGGCATTCAGAGCGGAAACTACTAAGTGGGGAGACTGAGGCGGGAGCTACCAAGTGAGGAGCGAGAGGGGGACCGGAATGTGAGTGCTATCAAAGGCGGTGAGACCTGAAGAGGGCGCTACCTAGAAGTGACATGTGGAGTGATGGTGTTGGCAAGTGGAGAGATCCAGGATGGGTACCACCAAGTGGGAGGGCAGCCCCATAGAGAAGGGAACTGTGTGGGATAGAGGGTAGATCATTAGGTTGGAGGGGTCACGGAAGTAGGAGATTTGGGGTGACTTGAGAAAAAGGGACATGTAGGAGCCTTTGGGAGCAATGAATGAAACACATGTGGCCCTACTCTACTTGCCGCGGAGTCACACTGAACAACTGTGCAAATAAGTAAATTATTTCAGTTGTGAGAAAACCAACAACGTGATGAACTAGAAAATAAAGGTAGGCAATTACGTTAAATAAGGTGATCAGGGAAGTCTTCTGGAAAAGGAAGTATTTAAAGGGAAACTCAGAAGAGAATTGGGGAGGAAGTGTTCTAGGTAGGTGGTACAGCATGTGCAAAGGCTCTGGGGTGAGGAATGAAAGGAAGCCCGCATGGCCTGAGCAAGTTCAGGGAGGAGACTGATTCAAGATAAGGTGAGGCTAGAGGCTAGATCATGTGGGATATCACCTGTCTTACCTGTCCAGAAGGAGACATTGAATAGGTCTAGACTGGAGAAGAATCTGGTCTTGATCAGCATTTAGTTGGACTGGATGAGGTCTCGGAAGAATGGGGTCTGGAGAAGATCTAGAGTGGAACCTTGAGGAGTTCCGATACTTAGAATGCAAGAGAAAGATGCTGAAAGTAGTGGTTAGCAAGGTGGGAACGTTCGAAGGAGACGTCACAAAAGCTGAGAGAAGACAGTGGTTTTAGAAGGAGGGACAGTTTCCTTCGGTCAGATGCGAAGTGAACACCGAGGCTTGGCCCCTGGATTTGGCTCCGTGGAAGAGTGGTGTTGATAAGACCTGTAGCTAGGAATGACAGTGATCACCAGCTGGGAGAGCGCTTTGGGGTGAGAGGGAAGCGAGGAAGGGAGACAGCAGGTGTTGATGGGTGTGTGAGGAGTTTGGTTCTGAAGGGCAGTGTGTCGAGCCAGACTGCTTAGGCAGCCATGGTCCAGCCGAGAGACAGTTGGTTCTGCAGGAGGCAGCAGAGACTGACGCATACGAAACTCTGGAGAAGCTGGTTGGAGGGTTGGAAGTTCGAGAGCCCAAGTGGCAAGTGAGCCCCAGTGGGAGCAGAGTAGGAAGAATTTGATCAGATGAGTTAGGGAGCGAGATAAAATTGGTGAGACTCAGCCAGAGGCAGTGCCTTAGAGGCTAAGCTGGGGAGTAAGGGTGCCGCCATCCTGAGGGCCATGGGGAGCCGCACTGTCTGGGTAGCTTTGAAAAAGGATCCCCTGCTGGCTGGTGTTTTACTGATTACCAAGGCAAGACTGCAGCCCAGGAAAGTGGAACAGAGAACCGCTGAGAGGTGGTAGGGCCTTAGACCAGGCTGGAAGGATGGAAGCTGAGGAAATGACAGTGATGATGGCTGCAGGGCAGGGGTGTTTCTCTGGGAAGAAAGAACCCCATGCCAAAGGCCCAAAGGTGAGCAAAACCTGGTGCCTTGTGGGGAGGGACTGGAATGGAGGAAGCGAGAGAGTGTATGATGAGGCTGCAGGCCACAGAGTATTTAGGGTCCAGTTTCCAGCCGAGCACTTTGGGAAGCCCTGCTTGGCACTGAACAGAAAGGACTGGGTCAGGCTTATACTTTAGGAGGGTTCTGGAGAGGGGCCGGTGGGGTCATGTGGATGGAAGCAGGGTGTTGATATGAGGTGCCCAGGAGACTGATGTGACAGGATGAAGAAGTTGCTGGGCTTGGGGGCTGAGTTGGAGGCATCCGGGACGAGGCCGGGTCTCCAGGTGGTGAGAGGGTGGCAGGTAAAGCTAGCCCTTCCTTGGGCTTGAGGAAAGCAGCAAGAATTGGGGCCACTGATGAAGCGAGGTGAGAATTGTGTGGAAGAGTAAGGCATGGGAAGGGGCCCTTGCCCCCCGGCCCTGGGCCCTGTGTTCTCAGGAGCCCCGGAAGCTGCGCACTGGGCAGACAGTTAGAGATGCCTGTCAAGCAGCTGGCTTGGAGCGCACCCCCCTGGTCCAGACTCTCAGTCTTGCAGGCTGTGGCAGGCACAGAGCCCCAGGCTCAGGGGCTGTGGGAATAACAATAAAAAGAATAATTACAGCTCACTTTAATTGAGCCCCAGTGGTGGCCAGGTACAGTCGGACTAATCTTCCCTGAGGCACTGGGAAGTAGGTAGAAGCAGCCCTGTTTGTTTTATAGAGGAAGCCGCTTTGGCTCTGAGAAGTGAAACTGCTCGCCCAAGGTCAGAGTGCGAGCAGCAGCCCGGATATCCCCTTCCCCTTCCTCGCCACGTGCTCACTCGCAGCTTCAGAATCATCACAGTCTCTGTGGGAAGAAGAGAGACTGTAATGGGGAAAAGGAGGCTCAGACTCTACAATCTGTCTGAGTCCAAGTCCAGGGAAAGTGGCCCCACTCTCTTCTCCTGTCCCTGGGCCTCAATACCCCTTTCTGCAGAATGGTGGGGAGGTGCCGTGCCTAACCCCTAAGGGTCTTCCCGATCAGAGTAGGTGAAGAAGCACATCAAGCCTGGGCAAGCCTGGACCCCTCTGGGTCTCTGCCTGGAGGGTTAGGAGTGCAGCCCCTGCCCGGGTAGCAGCAGAGTAGGGCTAGCTCTGCAGTGGGCCCCTCCCATTTCCTTCCTCTCTACTTCCCCCTTCCCCTTATTTAGTCATTCATTGTCTGCAGCCACTTACCTTGCTCAAGCTCATAGAACTCCCAGCCTCCGCTGAGGCAGAGTCCATCGTGAGGCTCGATTTCTGATGAGCAGACAGGTTCAGAGTGGGGCTGTTTGCTCGTTGTCTCTCGTCAGAGATCTGCACCCCCTGATGGAGGTGCCTCGCCCTGTGCCACTTGACAGAGGAGCACCTTACCCTCGAATCCTGGCTGGCATGAGGCAGTGCCTCCCCAGACTGGAGGTCAAGTAGGGCTTCCAGAAGGAAGGACATCTGAGCCTCTTGGAAGATTGCCAGGAAGGATTGTCATATTGTCCCTGGCCATGTCCCTAGGACCTGGCTTCCCCCTTCTCAAATTTCGGTTTCTGCCACCCTCTGTCTTTACCTCCCTCCTCCCTTTCCTCCTTTTCTCTCTCCCTCCTTTCTCTCCATTCTTCCTTCCCTCCCTTCCTCTCACTATCCTCATCTGACTCACTCTCACCCTCCAGGTCACAGGTCTAGTGTACCCTCTGGACGGCCCAAGCATCACTGTCTGTGTGCAGTCAGATCACTCACCACTCAGTGGTGAGGACTGGGGGCTTCAGGGACCCCAGACAGGGGAGGAGCTCAAGAAAGTGAGGCAGATGGGCCATACCCTCAGCTTAGGTTTACATGTGGAAGATGATTATAAGTAAAGAGAGCAGGAAGGTCACAGTTGTTAGGTATGTGCTCTTATTTTAGACTTCGGGGTACCATAGAAGATTCTGAAACTCAAGTTCAGAGAGGGTCTGTAAAGTTGTCCAAGCACATACAGCGCTTAGGAGGCTGGGCACCCAGCCTGTGTGCCCACCTGTGGCAGGCTCCCTCCCAGAGCACACCCAGGAAGGGGTGGGGTGAACCTTTTGGCCACGGCCCAGCTCAGAGCCCCTGCCTGTCATTGTGCTTAGATGTTCCTCACTCAGCTTCAGGCCCCTTGTCTGGAGAGTGGTCTGAGGCAGCTGCCCTCAGGTTGTGTTTAGTGACGGACTCTGTTCTAAAGCCCCGCTTGGCACTTGGCACCTCCTGGCCTCCCAGTTCAGGCAGCCTCTGAGGCTGTCCAGGCCTAGGTTCTCTGTCCTGCTGCAGCCAGGCTTTGCAGGTGTGGACTGGGCATCTGACCTTGATCCAGACCTCTGGTTCGTCTGTCAGTTGCATGGCAGATGGTCCTTAAGCTGTAGAGACGTGAAGATTCCACAGGTCAGGATGTAAGGCTCGGGGCACATCTGTGGCTCATTTCAAGTAAAGTCTGACCTTTTGCCTTTTGCTGAGTGTTACACCCTGCCACTCCACACAGAGAGCATCAAAATCCAGCTCTCACTGTGGGTGTCAGGGCCCAGAAAATCTGTCCCGTCAGCCTCCTCGCTGCCTCTCCTGCCTTCCCTGGCCATACCTGTATGGTCCCTTCCAGGCCTTCGTCCTTGCTGTGGCTTCTGTGGGGAACGCTCTTCCTTCAATCTGGGGACCCAAGTCATTGCTTCCCCTCTCTCCACCTCATCTCCTCTATGGCCCTCTTTTTGGGGAGACCTGGACAACCAGAGGGCTTAGGGCACACCCATTCAGCCTCCTGTTGCAGATGGCAGTGTTGGCACTCACTGAGATTCCCATCTGGTTGTGAAGAGGCTGAATGAGCCCTCCTGGAGTCCTGCAGGAAATAATGCCCAGCTTGGTCACTGGGTAGGCGGAATTGAATATGGTCAGAGGGTCAAAGCCAGATCTAGGGTGGGACAGTTGGGATCGGGAAGAGGAAATAGGCTGAGGAGACATTTCTGAGCTCCACTGTGGACCTTGGTTTCCAAACAAGGAGATGGAGCCAGGGCCCAGGGCCTGATCTCACACTACCTCCTCTTCCGTAGCCAAGGACTACGAGAACGCCATCAAGTTCTACAGCCAGGCCATTGAGTTGAACCCCAGCAATGCCATCTACTATGGCAACCGCAGCCTGGCCTACCTGCGCACGGAGTGTTACGGCTATGCACTGGCCGATGCCACACGGGCCATCGAGATCGACAAGAAGTACATCAAGGGCTATTATCGCCGGGCCGCCAGCAACATGGCACTGGGCAAGTTCCGGGCCGCCCTGCGTGACTACGAGACGGTGAGCCAGGCCTTGGGGAATGGGCCAGCTCCCGGCGCTGGCGCCCGAGCCAGGTGGATGGGTGGCAGAGGAGGGAGTGTGGAGGAGGCCCCATGTCCCTTTCCACTCACTCATCCAGCAGGTGCCCACCAGGGGATCCCCTCCTAGCTCTGCCATTGCACGCTCTGTGATCTTGGGTGCATCACCGCCTCTTGCTGTGCTTTCCTTCCCACATCTGTGAACTGAGGAGAAGCTAGGACCTTCCCCAAGGGCTGCTGCAGGGGCGAATGCATTTCTGTGCTCAGATGCCTAGAGCGGCGCTAAGCAGCCAGTGTCCATAATCATTCCCTTTGTGATTTTCTCTGCTGCTATTCCTGCCGGTGAGCAAGAGCCACAGCCCTGCCAGGGAGCTCAGTTGGGGCATAGACAAAACCCTCCGTCATAGGGCAGTTGAACAGAGTCATTGCAGATGATGAGCTGTGTTTTTGCAGGAGTAGAACTGGGTGACGTGCTGTAAAGGGACAGTACACAGGGACATGTTGCCTGTGGCTTTGGCGGGACTCGAGCGTGGCAGGATTTGCTGCTTAGCAATTCATCCTCCTCATCTGCTACCCGGCTGGAGGCCTGAGTATTTGTGCCATCCTTATGAGAATGGTGGGACCCACTGTGCACATGCTCTTGGACAGTGTGTCCTGCACCCCTCTGCCAACCACTGACCCTGTCACTGCAGCGGCCTGGAAGGAGAACCAATCGAAGAGCCCGAGCCCTGGACACTGAGTCACCTGTCCAGCACTGAGTGACAGAGGTGGCAGCCCGGCCCCCATGTGACCCTGAGATAATGTCCTCCCCTTTGGAGAGTTAGCATCCTGAGAGCAGTGGTTCTGCTTATTACCTGCCTCTGCCCTGTGGTTGGAGGGAGCCGGGAGTGTAGAACACTATAGGGTGGGAACAGCCTCTGGAGAGGGTCTGGGGTGACAGGGTGGGGGAAGTAGCCACCCCGTGGCCATCCTATCCCCTTGTCCCAACCTGGAGAGTAGATTAGTAGATTGGCCACATCCTGCCTGGCTGTTGGCTTTAAGGCACTGGAGTGCTCGGTAATGGGTAATCTAGAGGGCATTCGGGCAAGGGCATGGCTCCAGAAAGAGGAGGCACCCTGAGAAGCCCAGGGTAGGTGGGGGTGGGTCTTCGCCATCCTGTGTAAGGAGCTAGTTTCCTTCATGCTCCAGGAGGCTGCGGGAGTCAGTTCCAGTCTGATCGGGTGTGCAGACCTCTGGGTGCCTTCAGGAGCTCAGAGCACTTTGGAGAACTGACCCACATGAGGCAGGCCACACCCAGTCCCTCCCAGAGAGCCCCAGCCTGGCCTGAGATTGCTGCCAACCTGCTCCACCCACACACGGCTCTGAGGCTTAGCGCAGGGCCCACAGAATGTGCCTCTTGCTCCTGGGCAGCTTGCACCAGTGTCACAGAGACGTGCCCAGGCCTTGTCCCCTCAGCTCAGCAGCTGGCTGTAGGGACAGAGCCAGGTCTGACCTTGAGTGAACGAGCCCAAGGCTCTGCCCCCAGCAGCCCGTCCCTCAGCGCCCCCTGGCTCAGCCTCAGTTTCCTCTTTTGCATGCAGTTTCCTCTTAGAAAGGGATCCCATCCAATGTGTGGGAAAAGCAGTGAGGCCTGGCGAGAGCCGCCCCTCTCGGAGGTGGCAGAGTGGGACTGGCCCGAGTCCGTGATGGAAACTGTTAGTGAACCACGAAGTCAGTGAATGGCTGATGCCTAAAGAAGAAGAAATAGTTCAACAGACGAAGTGTGCATATATTGTTCTGTGAAAAATATTTTTTTCATGAGCCATGTGATGTAAAGTCACACCTCTTTTCTTGCCAGGCAGGCGGCGGCAGAGCTGCATCTCCAGCCCAGTCACACCTATTTCTTACTGTGAGTCATAGAAAGTCGGTAGCTCCATGGCCAGGACCCTCAGGTTCATGGCCAGCTGGCTCAGATAGATAGATACAAGTCTCCAAGCACCTTGGCTCTTGGTCTCAGTGTCCTTATCTGCCAAGGGGGAAGATGCTGGGGCCGATAGCACCAAATTCAGTGAGGCAGTGCTCTTAGAGAAGGTGTAAGTGTCACCTCAGAAGTCCTCAGAAGCTGCATGGAGAGCCACCCTGCAGGAAGGGCTGCCCACGTACCAGGGCCTGGCAAGGGCAGGCGCTGGGTCTGCCTCATCCTGCTTCCTTGGCCCTCAGCAGCCCATCTCCCTTTTCCACAGGCCGTGACAGCCTGAGCACACACCCTGCCCTCCCAGACACGCTTCAGATGGCTGTCCCTGTCTCAGATGCACCCCTATATCTTTCCCATCGTGCTTGGAGCTCAGACTGTTGTGTGGACCCACCCAGCTCTGGGGCTCTTCCCGCCCACACTCCCTGCCCTGCCTGTGCTCTCTGGGTTTGTTTTTGGTTTATGATGAGCTTGGTGTTGGTTACCAAGAGCAGTGTCCAGAGTGGTCCTCTAGAAATGCATTTCATCCTGCAACCCACACAAGTGTCCAGACGTCCTGGTACAGAGGTGTGGCAGGAACCGGGCTGATCAGAGCCAGTGCTGCCCACCCGGCTCCCTAGGGACCTGCTCCCTACACAGTAGCCCTGCACGGTGGGGACCATAGTTGTCCTTTACAGTCGAGGAAACCAATGCCTGGGGGGAGGTAGGTCACTCTCCTGAGGCTCTGCAGGAGTAGCTGTAGGCAATGGCCTTGTCCCAGGTAGGAGGACCTAACCTGCCATGTGCAGTGGGCAGAGTCCTTGGCTTAGTGCTCGCCCTGAGCTCAGGCAGCAGCTGGCGCTGTCCTGTCTCCTGTCGCTGTGCAGGCCTGCTGGGTGTGACCTGTCAGAGTAACTCACCAGAGGTGACTCACCCGCAGTGAAACCTTAGTGTCCTCTGGCACAGGTGCTGCCTTTCTGGCAGGCCTTCCTGCGCCCCTAGCTATGTCCCCAGCAGGCCACACCTCATCATACCTTGCAGGTGAATTATAGGACTCCCCATTACCTCTTATGACTTGGATCCACTTGTGGTCTGTTCTAAAAACCAAGCAGTTCTGAAAACCAGTTTTGTACTTCAGCTGCTAGCGCTCACCTGAACAGCCGTGAGCTGTGGATGGTCTTGACTTCTCCCATCTGACCAGGGTTTGCTGCTGAAATAGGGGTCCAGGTGATTGTCCCGTACTGCCACTGTGTTATGTAACAGTGTGCGCGCAGAGTGGCCTCTGCAATCCAGACAGGTCCCTGTTTGCACACATGCAGCCCCAGGGCCACCCACAGGAACTCGGAGCCAATGTCATTTCTCAGTCAGCTCCAGCACATCATAGTTATTCCCAGTGAGCTTTTGCAGAAGAGACCACTTATTATTTTTTTACTTACTTATTTATTTATTTTTTGTGGTACCAGGGACCAAATTCACAACATTGTACAGGCAACGGTGTCACTGAGCTAAATTCCTAGCCCTGCTTTTTAAATTAGTATGTTTGAATGCACAGTTGAGTCACATGCAGTCAGTGACCCCAGTTTCCACAGCATTGTGTGTATGTGTTTCATATGCTGTGCAGCTTTGGGGACTGGACCCAGGGTCTTCACCATTGCCTAGCTCCTCAGTCCTTTTTTATTTTGAGACATGGTCTTGCTAAGTCACTAAGTTGTCCATCTAGGCTGGCCTTAAACTTTTGATCCTCCTGCTTCAGCCTCCAAGAATGCTGGGGTTATAGGCATGCAGCACCACAGGCAAATACCAGTTTTAAAGAATATCTAACAGTAAGTTTGGGCCCAGCAGCTTCAGGTCCCATAAATCTGCCAGGGCACTCTGAAGTAAATGGCCTTCCTCAGAGCCAGAACCCAGAGGGCTACTTGCCTGTCCTGGTCATTGCAGCAGCCACAGCGGACCTTGGAACTGAGCTTTTGCTTGTAGCACACTGTGCTAGGCCGCTGTCACCCTTCCTGCCCTCTTTCTGCATCGCTGTTGTCATCTCCCTCAGCAACAGGCTGCCTGTGCATAGGTGCTGGCTCGTGTCCCCAGCCTGGGGTAGTGAGGAGCACAGAGACCTGACGAGGGGGCTGGAAAACACTTGGAGGAGATGTAGGCAGCTGGGCAGGGGGCAGCCTGGCAAAGGCCTGAAGCTGGCACATCTGGTCTGGCTGGTAGTGTCAGGTAAACAGAGTAGGGGTGGGCAGGGCCTCATGGCCCCGGCCAAGTAGTGCTGTGGACTTTGTCCTGGGCGTGGACTCAGTCTCTCCCATGGGAAGGAGGCCAGGGGTACCTGGTGCTGCCAGCCTCCCTGGCCTAGCACCCCACCCTCATGCCACATGGAGCCACCTGGCTAGCATCCCAGACTGGACCTACCCAGACAGGGAGGAGGCCATCGCCCACCTGCTTCTACACAGTTTTTCCTCGCCCACTGGGTTCACATGTCTGCCCCAGGGTACATGGACCTCACTACCCTGCACTGGCCCTGCCGGGTGTAGGCAGTGTCTTTGCTCAGGCATCTGACTCACTTTGCTAAGCTTTTCTCCAGGAAGAGTCCCTTCCCTTGGCATAGGAACTTAGGGGGCCCCTCTGTGGAGTCCTGCAGGTGGGCATGCCAGGAGGGTCTACCGTCACAGTAGCAGTTACAGATAACTAAAGCAAGGCTCAGAAAAGTGAATCCTCGGGCCGGGGAGTTAGCTCAGTGGTTCCGGCGCCTGT
>PVIR01016487.1:0-14014 GCA_004026965.1 Petromus typicus | reverse complement strand
TTCTTGTGTTTGGTTTTATTTAATCAGCAAGGAGCCACGTGGAAGGGACGGTGGAGAGCCGTCAGGCTGACCAGAGCTTGCTCTTCCTGCACCATGGGTCCTTTTTCATGAGGTCCTGCACGGTGTCCTCACAGTGCCCTCTGAGGGACACCAACCTGCATGGAGACCGGCCCACCTGCCTGGGCTCCTCTTCATGGGGGAAACTGAGTCCCCCACATGGCTCCTGGCAAGAGAGCTGCTGTTTGCCAGGTCCTGGGCCATTTTTCCAGGACCCAGCGGGGAGGCCTTAGCACCCTGGCTCCTTCCTCAGGATGGTCAGCGGGACTGACGTGTCACACCTGTGCTGGGTTGCACCAGAACCTCAGGCTGAGCCCGTGGTCCTCAACCAAGGCCATTTTGGGTCACAGAACCCATCGTGTGTTGGCCCCAGGGTTACCTCAGTGTCAGCAGACCCAGGCTGTGTGGCCGGGCAGGCTCTCCACACGTGAATGCTGATGCCTCTGCCTCCATTCCAGGTGGTGAAGGTGAAGCCCCACGATAAAGATGCCAAAATGAAGTACCAGGAGTGCAGCAAGATCGTGAAGCAGAAGGCC
Organism: Petromus typicus; assembly: GCA_004026965.1. Classification (NCBI taxonomy): domain Eukaryota; kingdom Metazoa; phylum Chordata; class Mammalia; order Rodentia; family Petromuridae; genus Petromus; species Petromus typicus. The sequence goes on along the minus strand of PVIR01016487.1, from coordinate 13,421 downwards.
TTTGAGCGCGCCATCGCGGGCGACGAGCACAAGCGCTCCGTCGTGGACTCACTTGACATCGAGAGCATGAGTGAGTCCGGGCGCCCGCCCTCTGGCCCACAGTGCTGCGCACACGAGGGGCGGGGCAGGTGCAGATGCCAGGAACGTGAACAGTCTTGGTGGTGTCACCCACGGCTGCTAACTCATTAACTTACCTATCTCTTCTCCGTTCAGTCCTCCAACCATATGATTAAATTAAGGACATCCCAGCTCTGTCTTTTATCATAGTCTACGAGTGCCTCCCCCTCAATCCACTCCTATGCAGAGAGGAAGAAGCAGCCTGGGTACAGGGCTCAGACCATTTTCACCACCAAGTAATAGCAGGGTACCTCCTCACTGTTTCCTCTGCCAGGTGAGATTAAAGCCCAGCCCACCTGCATCAGGCCCTGTGGAACTCACAGCAGGTTTGAGTATCCAGGTACACATGTCACCTCCATCATCCTGGCGACCAGCACTTGAAGTTACCACCCTGGTCCTGTGACCACTACTGGGTGGGGGTGATAGAGGAAAGAGAAGATAATAACAATGTAATCATCTCACTAGCTTGCTGCTCTCCAGGGAAGAATGGCGTGGCTATACCAGCACGTGCTAGGAAGACGGAGGAGCATCTAGTGGGGACACCCCTCTGGTCCTCGGTGCCCCTGCCTCTATATGCGTGCATTTTGACAGCCAGCCTCAGGATTTCCAGTTACCCCTCTATGAGAGACTGTGACAGAGCAGTGTCTCTGCTAGTTGTTGGGCGTGCTGGGACGTGTGTTGTGTTCCTTGGTGTGGAGAGGCCATCCACATCTGTGCTGTCTTCCCTTCTGGTTTTTCTAGGGCGCCCTGGGTATTTGAAGTTCCACTGGGCAAGCAGAGCCAGTTCCTGGACCATCTAGTCCTGTCTGGCCCCATTTGTGGTCCCCCAGGGCCGCCAGCTGGGAATGCTGTGGCCATTGTAGTCTCTGTCCTGGTGGCTGGCAGATGGATCGCTGTGGCAGTCTGTGCCTGAGGGACAAAAGGATCGTGACTAGATGTGCCCATCTGTGCATTGCCACCCCTGCAGCTCCTTGTGCCACTCATTTGTAGACCCAGGTTGCCACCTGAAGGGAGCACACAGGGACATCGACTTGTGCCCTTCAGAGCTGGAAAGGAATTTTCCTGGCATCAGCGTGCCCTACTTTAGTGCACCCCCAAAACTTCCAAGGGCTATGCTTCATACAATGTATAATCGGCCAGGCTGCCATTGCCTTCCTACCTGACCATGTGGCCTGGCCATTGGCACTGCCCCTGTGTCAGTAAAGACCCAAACACGAGTCAGGCGTGGTGGTGCACTCTTCTAATCCCAGCACTCAGGAGGTGGAGGCAGGAGGTTCATTACAAATTCAGTCAGCCCAGGCTACATACTGACATCTTTTCCCAAAAAATCCACCACCACCAACAACAACAAAAACCAAACAGGACCTCTGTGCAGTTCTGCCCACCAATCTGGACTTTTTTTTTTTTTTTTTGGATCAGAGCAGCGTCCTTCTAAGCCAGGGTCTGTTCCCCATGGAAATACCATCGACACAGCAGGCAGCCCTTGGATCTGCTGAGAGCTCTCATAAGGCGCCGTCCCCGTGTCACCAGAACCCCGCAAGCCCGTGTGGACCAGTGCCCTTCCCCCGTGGAACTGCTGGGCTTTGCATCCCCACGAGAGGCTCACCCAAGACATCATGGTTTTCTTGGGTTTCAGGATCATTTTGTGTCCTTACTTGAAGGGACAGCTTCAGCCGGCAGCCTATAGCAAATGGCAAGCATCCCGAGCGGAAATTCTCCGGCCAGCGGCAGCCCCTCAAGCACCAGCTGAGGCTTTGCCTGGGGCTGTTTGTCAGAAATGTGCCCCTGCTGGCATCCACTGCCCTCCACACGGTGGGCTCCAGTTAGTACTGCAGGAAGGGTGGATGTCCACGTCTTTTGCTTGTGTGGTGGGTGGAGAGACCTTTCCCAGTGAGACACGATGTCCGTCCATTTGATGTCAGGTGGAAGAGGCACAGTCACTTCACCTGGAGCATCTCCAGATACACCGACTTGGGCCAGGCTGTAGCTCAGCGGTAGAGCACTTGCCTGGTGTGCACAAAACCCCAGGTTTAAAAAAAAAATGTAAGTACAGTGAGCCTTGACTTACGAACTCAATTCGTTCCCAAGGACTGATTGTAACTCAGGCTGGTCAGCTGAAGGCGAAGGCTCCTGTCCCAGCCTTTGCAGTCCCTCCTGTACACAGGCAGATCTCAGTGTTCTCAGAGAGACACTGGCCCGGGATTTCTCAATTTACCCCACACAGGAGAAGATGTTGAAATGCTCCTTCCAGAGCTCTTTAAGGGTTAACTCTATTTTTGAGATGATCTGAAAGCACAAGCAGCTGGCATTTGGGTCCTAACTCAAGACTTTGGTTGTAAGGCCCAGGATTTAGCTCAGTGGTTCCAGTGTCTGCCTTGCAAATGTAAGGTCCCAAGTTCGATCCCCGATAACCACATATCACAGTGCCGGGTGTGGTGGCTCACACTTGTAGTCCCAGCACTTGGGACTATAGGCAGAAGGCTGCTGTGAGTTCAAGGCTTGCCTGGGCTACATAGTGAGCTCAGGGTCAGTCTGAACTCCAGATTGAGACCCTGTCTGAAAAAAAAAAAAAAAAAGACTGGTTATAAGTTAAAGCTAAAATTCCAGGCATAATCTCTAACTTGTTTGTATGTCAGGCAGGTTGTAACGAGAGGGTCCACTATACACATGTATGTAAAAATACCATTGCACCTGTAAACTTTTACTTCTGTCTACCCTTGCTTTCCTAACTAGCCTCCACTAGTGGCTAATCAAAAGATTTGGGGTTTACAGTAGGAGATAGCCAGAGTTTGCTATGCAAATATTCCATTCAGTCCCACGAAGTATTGCAAGGGTGATGGGACTTTTCCTTCCTGCTGTGAAAGTTGCAGTATCCTGAGGTGAACTGAGAGCAGACAGCTGAACAGAAAAAAAGTCATTGAGGTCACATGTACATAGGAGCCTCACAGGAGAATGTGAATCCAGGAGGGGCTGATTGGTTGATTTTTTTTTTTTTTTTTTGAGACATGGGCTTGATTTTGTAATTAAGGCTGGCCCTGAGCTCACTATGTAGCCCAGGCAAGCCTCAAACTCTCAGTGATCCTCCTGCCTCTGCCTCCCGAGTGCTGGGATTACAATGTGAGCCACCATGCTCGGCACTGTGGTTTGTGGTGCTAATTGCTGATGGATGTGAGTCACCACACCTGACATTGTTGTATGTGCTTACCAGGGATCGAACTTGGGACCTTGTGCTTGCAAGGCAGGTGCCGGAATCACTGAGCTAAATCCCTGGCCCGTGATTTTTATTTTATTTTATTTATTTATTTATTTTTAGGTTTTTGGAGACAGGGTCTCGCTTTGTGGTTCAGGCTGGCCCTGAGCTCAGCCTCAAACTCACATCACAATCCTCCTGCCTCTGCCTCCTGAGTGCTGGGATTACAGGCGTGAGCCATCACGCCCGGCACTGTGGTATGTGGTACTGGTTGCTGCTGGGTGTGGGTCTCCACGCCCAGTATTGTTATGTGGTTACCGGGAATCAAACCCGGGTCCTTGCGCTTGCGAGACAGGCGCCGGAACCACTGAGCTAACTCCCCGGCCCTTATTTTATTTTTTTTAATAGTGTAAAGAAAGAAGGGTTTGGGGAAGATGAGACAAGATATGGAAAGGACAGAGAACAACTTTGTGGGGCCACGATTGTGTTAGGATACAAAGTGTGTGTACGGTTTATGTCAGTACAGCCTCTGGAAGAGGGGTGAGGACTTCCTGTCCTGTGGGGGGTTCGCCTTTCCCACGAGCTGAGTGAGTTCAGTGTGTTCACCTACCAGAGTGCCAGACACTGGGTGTCCTTTTCTGAGGCCCAGCTGCATTCCTTTACCTGAAGCTGGCTGCAGCTTCCTGGCTCTCCCAGCCCTATCTGCCCGCGCACGCTTCTGTTCTCTCAGTCTAATTGTAGCCCACGTCCGTCTGGCTTTCCCAGTGGACCTTGCACCACAGCGCACGGGGCTGCCACGAGGAGGAGCCCCAGGAACTTCACCTCGGCACTCTTTAACACATCTGTGCCCCTGAAGCTTTGGGTCCCCATTGGCAGTTCAACAGAGAGAGTCTCTTCCGTTTTTCAGACCTCTCCAGACTGGTGAAGTGCAGCAGACTTGACTGGTACCTGCGGTGTTGGGGACCCCTTTAGCCCACCCGTCCTTGCCCTCTACTTTAACCCCATTAATTTCCACCTTTTTCACCTGTTTCTTAATAACTGAGATTCACAACTCTCCCTTCTTCCTTTTACTTTCACCCCATAAAAGTTTTATTCCCTTGTTCTGTGTTTTTTCTCCTCGGAACTGGAAGCTGAACTCAAGACCTTGCACTTGCCAGGCAGGTAGCAGCACCATTCGGCTATATCCCTATCCCTTATTCACTTACTCTGAAAATTTCCATTTTCTTAGGAATTTGGTTAATCTGCCAGATGGGTCACAGAAGCTACCAGTTTACAGGGAAGGACAACATGAGAAAGGATGCAGATGAGGGCGGTTTGGGAGGTCACTGAGTGCGCTCACCCTGAGATGGGGGATCTGTCCCTCAAGAAAACACCATCTGTACACTCGCAGTGGAGGGTGCTCATACGCAGCAGGAAGGCAGAGGACCCAATGCTGGGCAAGCTCTGCCTTTTCTAGGGCATGTGTCCTTTTTTTCTAGCCACAGGGTCACAGATAACTTTGACCTCCTAGGACTACTTCCTGTAATATTCTAGACCAATTACTTTTGTCCAATTTGCACTGCAGAATAGTTTGCGTGCTTTTACATGCTATGTGTTTGTTGATGTACTGTGTACTGAGTTAAAGAGTAAGGAAGAATAGGGCTGGAGATTTAGCGCAGCCTGCCTTGCAAGCACAAGGTCCCAGGTTCGATCCCCAGTAACCACATCAACAGTGCCAGGCGTGATAACTCATGCCCACCAGCAATCAGTACTACATACCACAATGCCAGGTGAGGTGGCTCACACCTGTAATCCCAGCACTTGGGTGGCAGAGGTAGGAGGATTGCTGAGTTCAAGGCTGAGTTCAGGACCAGCCGGAACTACAAAGCCAGACCTTGTCTCCAAACAAAGGAAGGAAGGATTTGGGATTTTTTTTTTTTTCAGAGATAGTGTCTCATGTTGCTGGGACTGGTCAGGAAGTGCAGCCCTCCTGAATGAGCCTCCCCTGTACCTACCGCCCAGCCCAGCTACACATTGTGATGTTTGTGAGGGCCACCACTCAACAGTTGTTACACCTCAGAAAAGATTGTTGAGCGGTTGGCATCTTAATCATTTGGGTGGTGCTTGTAGAATTTAAAATGTTGGTGGGGCATCTCCGAAAACGGCAAGCCCTGAAGGAGTAGCCCCTGTTGGGATTGGCCATCAGCACCCTCACTTACGTCACGTAGGATTTTTGGGACTAGTGTACAACCAGTCCTAAAATCCAGACAGGCCAAGGCACACATCACAGTATCACAGGACTCCTCACTTACTCTGTCCCTCTTCACCTTTGTTTCTGAGGCCAGGGCTGCCCTGTCCCCAGAAACCAGGTCCCCCTTCCTACCCATGATGGCCAAGGCCACTGACTTGTTCTCCTGTTCACACACCAGCCATCGAGGATGAGTACAGCGGGCCCAAGCTCGAGGACGGCAAAGTGACAATCACCTTCATGAAGGACCTCATGCAGTGGTACAAGGAACAGAAAAAACTGCACCGGAAATGCGCCTATCAGGTAATGCACACGCCTGGCACTTTGAGACCACCTGATGGGATGCCAGCTCTGAGCAGAGTGAGAGGAGAAAGCTGGAGCACAGCTGCCACCTCTGAGTCACCATGTGCACTTGGCTAGGGCTGCAGTCATTTTGGGAGTGACAGGCAAGGCCATTCCACAGGTGCAGAGACACAAGCCAGGTGTAAGACACCTGCAGAAAGGAGTTGAGAAGTGGCTTGCTTTGGCATGGGTAAGGAGAGTGCTGGCACAGGGTAGGAAGGCAAGAGAGGAAATGGGTGGTTAGCAGAAGACTCAGTCGGAGTTGTCTTGAGAGCAGAGTGGGTGGTCACTGTGACAGGGTCAGCGGGCATAGTGCCCCCTCTCCTGTGGAGCAGATTACTCTACCTCCTGACTGAGGTAGAGTAGTGTGCAGAAAGTGAGGGAAGCTTTGGTTCTGAGGCTGTTTCCTTACACCTTCAGTTTCTTTTAGCTCTATCAGAGGACAAAATTTCAGTAATTAGTTTCAAGATCTTAATTGGCTTTATTAAACCCTGCATTTCCTACAAGAGAGTAGAGCCAGTGAGGCTGGGTGGTAGCACACAAAACACAGGGACGTGCACCAAGCGAAGGAGAGCGGTGGCTGAGGAAGGCAGAGATCAACAGAAAGCAGATCAGATCTGGTCATTTCAAGGATACTCTGTTTATAAGACAGAATAGTAGAGGGCTGGGAGTTAGCTCAGTGGTTCCGGTGCCTGTCCTGCAAGCGCAAGGACCCGGGTTGGATTTCCCGGTAACCACATACCATACTGGGTGTGGAGACTCACGCCCAGCAGCAACCAGTACCACATACCACAGTGCCGGGAGTGGTGGCTCACGCCTGTAATCCCAGCACTCGGGAGGCAGAGGCAGGAGGATTGCTGTGATGAGTTTGAGGCCGAGCTCAGGGCCAGCCTGAACCACAGAGCGAGACCCTGTCTCAAAAAACCTTAAAAAAAAAAAAGAAGACAGAACAGTAGAGAGGTAACTAATGGTTAACACCAGATTACTTTACGTTGCTCTGTGTAAGGGCTAAAGCCGCAGGACAGCTCATCACACCTGTTGTGAGGACTGTGTTTGGGAAAGTTGGCTGTTCCCTATTCTGTCTTCTCAAAAAGTCAGATACATTTGGTTTGGCTGGTGTGATGGTGCATCCCTATAATCCCAGCAGTGTGGAGGCTGAGGCAGGAGGCTCACCATGAGTTCCAGGCCAGCCTGGGCTACATAGTGAAACCCTGTCTCAAGCCTGTCCCCCATAATGTGGTTGAGCGTGGTGACACTTAGCTTTAGCAAGAATAATTTCATTTTGATTTTAGGCATGGTCTGTGGAGGCCTCAAGAAGTTTGAACTGTGGGCCGGGGAGTTAGCTCTGTGGTTCCGGCGCCTGTCTTGTAAGCGCAAGGACCCGGGTTCGATCCCCCGGTAACCACATACCATGCTGGGTGTGGAGACTCACGCCCAGCAGCAATCAGTAGCACATACCACAATGTCGGGTGTGGTGGCTCACGCCTGTAATCCCAGCACTCAGGAGGCAGAGGCGGGAGGATTGCTGTGATGTGAGTTTGAGGCTGAGCTGAGGGCCAGCCTGAACCACAAAGCGAGACCCTGTCTCAAAAAACCAAAAAAAAAAAAGAAGTTTGAACTGAAACCAGCCTGGTGCTGTTTTTCTTGAACAGCCCAAAGGATTCAGTGTGCCATGGTGCTGTGTTTTGGGCTGTACTTTCTGAGCCCAACACGTGCCAGACATTTTGTATGAAAGAACGGTAGAGACCAAAGTAAATAAAATCTCCCCCAAAGTGACGCACTTTTTCTGTATTGGGAAAGGTCTTGCCGGCCCCATCTGTGGCTCGGGAAGCTTTGGCCGGAGACTGTTCAGTTGCTAAGTTCTCTTGTCTCCAGTCTTGTCCCCACTTTCGCACCTCAGAGGTCTCTCTGCCCCCAGCTTTCTCACGACTTCTGTAAAGGTCACAAGAGTCCGTGTTGCGAGTTGTCAGCACAGCCCACGCCCCAGGCTCCCCTCACATGCAGCTGGGCAGTGCCGCCCGCACCACCAGCGAGAGCGCGAGGGCCAGCTTCGCACCTCTGCAAGTTGCCTCATCTAGGTTTCTTTGCATCCTGGCTCTCAGATTTTCATTTGACTTTTGAAATTTAATATTGTTGGTGATTTATTTTCTTCTTACCCTTAGCAGTAATCTTTTGTAATTTTTGCATTCTCACCAGCAGTAGACAGATCCTCCTTTTGAACACTTTCCCCCAGCTTTTTGTTTTGAAAGCTGTCATCTCTGTCAACAGAGATGTTGAAAGAAGAGTGCCATTAACATCTGTACTCTTAACCTCACATTGTTTCTTTCACATTTGTACACATGTACTTTTTCTTTTTTATTTTGAAACTATTTGAAAATAAACAGCAAACATCATAACCTATACCCCTAAGGACACAAGCCTTCCTGTCTTGAACCCGGACTCAGCTGCCCCCGTTGATAGGACAGTGTTGACTGGTGCATGTGGTCCCCGGGGTGTGCGCATAAAATTGAGAGGCCTGGTGAGGTCTTCAGTGTGTGAGAGTAATACGGCCTCCATTTCCAGATGTTTTAGTTTTCCCCGAGTGTGTGTTTAAGGGCGGGAAAAGTCTCACCCTTTTTAAAGGGACTTCTGTAACAGCGACTTTTAGATGTATCCAGACCAGTCCTTCTATAGACATGTGGACTCAGCCTCACGTTTCCTTCTGCTGATGACTTTAAGAGAAACCAGCATTCAAGATTTTCCCAGGAATTGCTCCTGATTACCCCCTGAGAACAGTGCTTGGCGCCACCTCGGGCCCAACCAGCACCTACTGCCTGGGCCTCCCGCATGCTTCTTGCATCTCCTCAAGCCCACAGCTGTCCTGGCTTCCTTTCTCTCACAGTCTGTCCTGCCTTCCAGATCCTGGTGCAGGTCAAAGAGGTCCTATCCAAGCTCAGCACACTTGTGGAGACCACGCTCAAAGAGGTGCGTGTTGCGGGGCAACTGTGGGGCGGGTGGCTCCCTGGCTGGGGTGGTGCACAGAGCTCAGGAACTCACAAGCGCTCCTGGCGTGGTCTGCCGCTGTCCCTGACACCCTGCCGTGTTTCTTTCCTCCCACTTGTCCCTCTCCACCTGGCCTCGCCATCTCTGCCCTGCTTGCTTCCTGCTGTGTCCTCTGCTTGTCTGTTGCATGGGTCTTCTTGGTCTGCCCTGACCTCTGCCCCCTCCCCACTTCTCTCTCTGGGCCCCTCCCTCTCCGGTGGCCTCTTTTCTTCCAGACAGAGAAGATTACAGTGTGCGGGGACACCCATGGCCAGTTCTATGACCTCCTCAACATATTCGAGCTCAACGGTTTACCCTCGGAGACCAACCCTTACGTATCCTTCTCAGTGCAGTCGGGCTGGCCTCCCAGACCCTACTCGGGCCTGTGTGGTGGAAAGGAAAGGAGTCGCCACTGGGCCAGCACCTGTCCCTTCCTTCTGTGCCACCTGGGCCTGGAACCTGTGTCGCTAGGCTCTGACTTTGCTTGTCCACTCCGGGGTCACACAAACTCCTGCTCTGCCACATAGCCTGTCCCATGGGCCACTCCCAGCTGGCACCTGGCGGGTTGCTTCACCTCCTAGAGCTCCTGTTCCCTCACTGCTGACCTGGGGGCTGAGCCAAGCTGTGTGCAGGGCTGAGAGTGCCTGGCCCACGTGGACGCAGATCAGGCGCTGCACTGTTTGCTTGATAACCCTCGGCAGGGCTGCCTGTTGTGCACTAGGCTGAAGTGTGTCCCATCTTGCCTCTGGCTTTGGGCCTACTTTGGGGGACAGTTCCAGCTCCCTGGGTCCCCAAGCCTGGGCTTCCCTGAGATACAGGTGAAGCTGGCCTTCAGCGCCACCCCCCTTGAGAACAGATTTGAGGCGCTGAACCCGTATGTTCTCCTTGGGAGAGACAAGCCGGAGCCCTAGCGGTGGGGAGGACCAGAGCCCTCAGGCCGTCTGGCTGCCCCACTTGCGACGTTCTCCTTAGCGGGGCAGATATTTAATGGCGACTTTGTGGACCGTGGCTCCTTCTCTGTTGAAGTGATCCTCACCCTCTTCGGCTTTAAACTCCTGTACCCAGATCACTTTCACCTACTTCGAGGTGAGCTTGGCAGCGCGGGGCCTGGGTGCCGTGGGCAGCACTTGCCTTTCTCTCTGCATCTCTGTTACTTCCCCTGAAAGTCAAGAGTGATCACTGCAGCTGCTCACCCGGGGAACTCGCCGTGGTCACGCGGGGCTGCTCCAGGTCGAGCGGGGTCCTGCCCGATGCCACGCACTCACACGCTAGTATGTTTGCACACTGCTTACAGCAGATGGCAAGCAGAGATTGTGAGGGCAGGGGAATCTGCTCATTTCCCCCCACCAAAGAAATACGTACATTACATTTTTAAAAACAGATGCCCCAAAATGAGGCAGAGTTGAGGTGATGAGGTCACTGGCTGGCTCCACTAAATGGCCAGGCCATTGGTGCCACCTCCTGGCTCCTGTCTGACCTGTACAGTCAGTGGTTGGTGGTTCTGTGGCCCACAGGGGCAGGTCAGTCAAGGTTATCAGCCTGTGGACTCCAGGGAGCAGAGACTGCCCACGGGCTCCTGGCCCGCACAGGCACTGCCAGGGAGTGCCATGCTGCAGGGAGAGGGAGCAGGCAGCAGGGTGTGTGGGGCTCCCCTTACCCATGGTGTCCCAGACAGCCTGCCCAGAGTGTACAGCTGAAGCAAAGACCTCAACAGGGCATGGAAGCAGCATATACCAGGGTCCTGGGGCAGTGGGCAGCTCTGACGGGTCCTGCCTTGGGCCATGGGTTCTGGGCTCCGAGCTCCAGCAGCGCAGGAATCCTGGGGGAGGGCTGTGCGGAGCCTGTGGGCCTCCATGTGGACTGCGGTCATCGGAGGCCCCTGAGCAGAGCGGGGCCTGGGCTGCCTGGGGCGTCAGCTGACCCACAGCCTCGGTGTGGGCGCAGACTGAGGAGCGGGTGGCATAGGTAATGATGAGGGCTATTAGAGCCAATGGGGCAAGCTTGGGACTCAGGGCCTGCTGCCTTCCAGCTGAGGTGCCCCATGGGCCATGGCTGCAGTAATGGGCCCACTGTGGCATAGGCCTGTCATGGGGCTTGCTCCCTATGGGCTGTGAAGTTCAGGTTCCTCAGTAGAAACCTAAGGGACAGCAGGCCCAGAGGGGAAGACCTGCCACCAAGGTGGGAGATGTGGCCTGAGGAGTCCAGGAGCCAGGAAAGGGCAGTGAGGGGTCCTGTGGGTGACAGGAGCTCAGGCCAGGGTCAGACCTAGGCTCCCGGCAATGGAGCCACCTCACCGCCCCAGCCCTGGTGCCATCCACACCTCTGGGTGTCTGAGGGGCCTGTGCCACTATACAGCCCTGCTTGAGTCCTTGGGTCTGTTCCTGAGGGTGCCCAGCAGGGGGCACTGAGGAACCTCTTCCTCCTGCTGTCCATCAGGCAACCACGAGACGGACAACATGAACCAGATCTATGGCTTTGAGGGTGAGGTGAAGGCCAAGTACACGGCCCAGATGTACGAGCTCTTCAGCGAGGTGTTCGAGTGGCTCCCACTGGCCCAGTGCATCAATGGCAAAGTGCTGGTGAGGATGCAGGGGGACCCTCCCGGGATCAGCAGTCAGGTGGATATGCCGGTGACGTGTGGGGAGGGCTGCTTCCCCTTTGTTCCAGCAGCTCTCTGCTTCCCCAGATCATGCACGGAGGCCTGTTCAGCGAAGACGGTGTCACCCTGGACGACATCCGGAAGATTGAGCGGAATCGGCAGCCTCCAGACTCAGGTGAGTGGGTTGGTCTGGTGAGCCCCCCTTCCCACAGGTCTCATTGTCTCTAGGGGGCAGAGCAGCCTGCGCTCAGACTCAGGCTGTGCCATGGGCCTGGCACCAGTGGGCTCTGTGCCCTTGGCAAGGAGCCCCAGATCCAAGAGTCACCTGCAGTGTGGGTTAGTGCTGAGCCCTAACTGCCAGGCGAGGACTGACCTCAGAGCCCCGCGCTCGGAGGTGGGCAGTTCCCTGACACGCCTTTCCTTCCCCACCAGGGCCCATGTGTGACCTGCTGTGGTCAGATCCGCAGCCCCAGGTGAGTGACAGTCCCTGGGGCCTGGGTCGGGGCAGAGCAGGTGGGCAGGGCCAGAGCTGCCCTGAGCCTCCCGCCTGCCTGCCACCCTAGAATGGGCGCTCGGTCAGCAAGCGGGGCGTGAGCTGTCAGTTTGGGCCGGACGTCACCAAGGCCTTCCTGGAGGAGAACCACCTGGACTACATCATCCGCAGTCACGAGGTCAAGGCCGAGGGCTACGAGGTGGCACACGGCGGCCGCTGCGTCACAGTCTTCTCTGCCCCCAACTACTGGTGTGTGTCCACCTTTCCTGCCCAGGGCTTTCCCCCATGCAGCAGTTTTTTGTCTCGTTTGATCTTAACTTTGAGTGATGGGAAGGAAAGGTCTCAAGAGTAGCTAACCCCTGTGACCGCTGTGCAGCCGTCACTGCTCCACCCTGGAGGCCGGGCCAGCCCCAGGCCTCACATCTTCCGTTCTGCCACCCCATAAGCCTTCTGACTGAAACGTTTTTGCCTTTCTTTACCTGAGTCCCCTGTCCTTTCTTCTCCCACTGCCCCCACTTTTCAGTGGAAGACACTGGCATGGGCCAGGTCGACATCCCCACAGTGCCCTCCCTGTGACAGCGCTTTGTCACCTGCATCTCCTGGTGCTTAGGGTGCTGGAGGGTGCGACCCAACGTGTGCTGGGGTGGGGCATGCCCACTCTCTACCCCACCTGTGCCTACTTATCCTTTGGCCCTGCTTTTCCTTGGTCTCTGCTTGCCTGTGCCCTCTAACCCTTTTCGGTTTTGCCCTGGGTTTCTCTTTCCCGTCCCCATCTCTGTCCATGTCTGCCCACACCTGCCATGGTGCTGTCAGTGTCTCCCTCTCTCTTCTGCCCTCCCTCTCCTGATGCCCAGCCCTGACCAGTCACCACTCCTGTCCCCACAGCGACCAGATGGGGAACAAAGCCTCCTACATCCACCTCCGGGGTTCCGACCTGCGGCCCCAGTTCCACCAGTTCACAGCAGTGGTGAGTTGCCTGGGGTCCCTTGCCTGGGGCTGGGGCGGGGCCTGGGAAGCAGGTTCCAACGCCCGAGGGTGCTCACTGTGTCCCCTGCTTCTGCTGCAGCCTCATCCCAACGTGAAGCCCATGGCGTATGCCAACACGCTGCTGCAGCTAGGAATGATGTGAGCCGGAAGCGCTGCACCCCAGGGCCCCTCCTCCCCACCAGCTGGGCAGAGCAGGCCCCGCCCCAGGGCAACGATAGACCCCCTTTTACTTTGTAAAGTTTGTATTTATTCCCCTTTAGGTTTGCAGAGGGGGTTGGGCAGAGCGGGGCTGGCCAGAGCTTCCTCTCCCTGGACAGAGCAGGAGGCGAGGCGTGGGGCGGGGCCAGGGCATTCCGGAGGGAGGCTGGCCTCGGGTGGGGCGGGGCCATGAGGCTTCCCGCCCCCTCGTTTGCATGGCTCCTCCCCCGCTAAAGCAATAGGGCCC
>PVIR01016486.1:0-36580 GCA_004026965.1 Petromus typicus | reverse complement strand
GTGAATGTCAACAATAAAAATGAGGATGTAATTTTAAATATGATTTTTATAATCCTTCTTATTGTACTCTCTTTACTGAGATTAAAATAATTATCTTTTAAAATAGTTTACTCTCAATGATATGCCAGTAAATACACTGAGTAGAATTAAAATTGATTTTAGTGTTCTACTGAGACAGTCCCACTCTCTGCAGTGCTTCGGGCTCCCCTCGAGATCTCTCCCGCCTGCCAGACATGGTGTGTCCCGGGCAGAGTTAGCATTATTCCACCAAAGTGATTTCTCCTCCTCACTTCGTATCCATTTTTTAAAAATGACAGTTTAGTGCACTTCACAAATGGAAAGGTATTATAGGATTCTCGTTTTCTTTCTCATTTCTCAAAGGTATTGCCAATCATTCCCAATTCTGCTTCTAACAGAATCTTGTTCTCTTCCAACTGTTCCATCACTAACAAACCTTGGACTTCTTTCTCTTCCTTAGTGACATTAAGACCTTCGGCCATTCAGTTTTCCCTATACAGCTATATGATCTTTTAAAATTCAAACTTCACCCCATCCCATTCTTTAATATCTGGGTGCTTCCCTTGTTAACTTAGCATGAAACCTGTGTGCTGCTGGGGCGCATCAAGGTCTGTCCTAGACACCTCTTCCTGAACCGGCGACTCCATACTCATTTGTTCCTTACTAGGACTGATGCTTCACTTGCTCCAACTGAATCTGACCTTTTCCTTTTTATGCAATCCAAATTTAGCAAATTTCCTCTTTATCCTTATTGGCTATTCTCTGTTTGCATCACAGGCAGATAGTACCAAAGTTTCCCTCCAGTTTCTCAGATCCTGAAACTTTCTTCCCTAGAAAGTTGGAATTCCAAATCACCTTTCAAATCAGACTTAAATCATTTCCGAGAGGCCTGCTTCATCTACCCTGATCCGCACAAAGCACAGAGCCATCTCAGGTGGACTTGTTCAGCACTCAGAACATGGGGTTATTTGTTTAAAACCCGTTTCCTTTTGTAAGGATCAGTTCTCCAAGGCGCGTTCCAGGGTTTTGCACATGGAAGAGGTGCAATAGATTTTGTGAAATGCAAATGAGTGAACCCATCTGAGCATTGGAATGAAAACTTACGGAGTGATTTTCAGCAGATTAAAAAATGTTTAAGTAGGTTAATCTTCATGGAGTGTTCCCTTAAAATGCATTTAATCTGTTCACTCTTACCATGGATTGGGTATTAAATACATTTTAAATAGGTGAGAGCATTGCAAAGTTCACATATGTATGTTGTGAACTTGCAGGAGAGAACGCTTTCACAATCCATTATTGGTAATGCTATGATTTTGTATTTTAGTTGTAAACTCCATGGCATGGTATAAATAGCTGTGAAATGTTGGCTCTGGCAAATGGAATGGTGAAGAGAGTAAAGAAAATCAAAATCTGATTTTCCAAAATAACTACTGATATTAATAAAAGCCAAATGGATTTCTTGCAAATCTGGTAAATAAAGATGGGTTTTGAAGCTTAGGCTTTATATCTCCTTTGATTCATGAGCTAATTTTCAAAGCTGAGTTATAAGCTTTAGTTTATATGGTACCTGAGGCGCAGGCAGACTCCTACAATAGCTGTACTTCAATTGTCACTATAATACAGTAAATGTAATAAAATCACATTTAAATAATGTAAAAAATCTAATTTAAACAGGGGGAAATGAAATTTAAAGTTGAAGTGAAAGCCTTTCCACCTTCCGACCTTGTCCTTTCTTGCCATTCCTGCCATGGTGCGTAAGCCTTTGCGTGACAATACATGACAGTGCAGCCTTAGAGAGATACATGATTCTTTAGCCACTGGGCTTTCCTGAAAAGAAATAGCCACCTGACAAACAGCCTTAGCCAGGATGGCATTTAGAACTTGTGAGGGTAAATGAGGCATTAATTACCATGAGCCTGTAAGTCCTTTTTATTGCAGTTTTTTCAAGGTGTTTATGAGGGCAAAATTATATTTCATAATATATTGATTTGTTAAACTTTTAGAAGTGGAGCAAGATACTACTTTGTAAAAACATTGAGAAAGACTGAAATAGAACCATTTTGGTTAGATTTCTCCTAAAAATTAGGAAACTGCATTACAAAATTTTAATATATAAAACCTGATTTAGCATTCCCAGCATCCACATATTTAATGGAAGTAACAATAGTATTTATTGTCCCCACTGGGTTGCTCTGAGAACTGAATGACTTATTGTATATAAAGAACCCAGAGCAATGTTTGTTATGTCAAATCTATACATTTGCTATTATTATTATTACCGTTGTTCATATTGTGTCAAATTTACTTCAAAAGTTTATACAAATGGAAGTCCTTTTAACTAAATAGAAGATATAAAAATACCAAGGTTAAATTGGCTTAGTTATTTAAGTATTGCTTGATTGAAAAACTAAAGTACATAAAGTATTATATTCATTCATTTTAAGTGGAAAATCTAATGTGTATTTTCATGTCAACTTCATGTCAACTCACTATTATGTTTCAATGTAATTAAGAAGTATAAAGTGGACCTTAACTATCCTTCTTTTCTTCTTGCCAAAACACATGGGACAATTCTGAATAAGTAGTTTGGGTTTTCCCCAAAAAGAAAACAAATAGGTTTTAGAGCTTCAAGGGGTAGAAGCTCTCATTCAGAATGGGTCACTCAGAACCCACGCCCTGGGCTGTGAAAACTTTATTCTTCTGCCTTTGTTACCATTTCCCAGGCTGTCATGGTATGGGATGCAGCTTTAGTCTCTATGCCCGTGATATAAGTAACACATTAGAGCTCATTTAATTTATTCTATATAACTTCATTCCTTATACATGTGCCTGTTTTATACTTTCCTAATACCTATAGTCTATTAAGTTTCATAATGCCTGCGGTCCACTAAGTCTGATTAACTAAACTTAGATAAGCAAGTATGCTTAGTTTTCATGTTGTAAAAATACTTTCCTTTAATAAATGAATATAAATCTCATTATTCTATTGAACAGGCACTTCCTACATTAAATTACAATTCATTGTATGTCACACACATGCACAATTCACATATGTATTCATGTTCTGAATTACAAATAAACATGAAAACAAATATATGAGAACCTATTCTACCTGATTACAGAAATGTTAGATTTTTAGCTAACTGCATTGGTTCAGACTTTCCACTAAATTATTCATTTGCAAATATCAGTAAGCTTTGTTAGCAAACATTAGCTCTGAAACTCGGTGACATGAGGTTGAATATTACTGCAGGTTTTGATATACTTAACCCAAAATGCATGTCCGCCTTTCATGCATACTTATGTCTACAGTGTTTAGTTGGATTTGGCCAATTGAGGATATCATCAGATGCTTTTGTTCTGTAGACATATATGAGGAAGGAGGTGGCAAAGTGATGGGCTAAATCAGAGTGGACACATTTGTACTGGAAGTTTTCTAGATTTTAAAACAAGTAAGAGCAGATGAAAATCAAAATATGTGCATGGAGAATAATAATAAAATTTGTTGATAGGGGGTAGTATATAATTTCCCTATTTTTATTCTAGCAGTAGTACAGTATGTTTAGAAAATGTTTATTAATCTCTGAAAATGACAGGTGTCAAGGGTCCTTTATGCTGCACGTTAGGGAAAGTCTCTGTGAGGAGGTCACACTGGTGTGATGTGTTAGTCAGTAGTGCTGTCTCCTGTAAATTTATGTTATTTGAAGTGCTTCCAAAGCAAAATATTTTCTATAATGCACAGTTAAATAACGTGCATGTGAATGGCTTCACACAGGAAAAAAAATCTGCTAATTCTTCTCTATGATTAAAAAAAAAAAACAAAACCACACACACATTGCTCCTTTTAAGCACCACACAACCCTTCAAACTATATAGATTGTTGAGGAGAATGTGTATCTAGGAAACTTATTAAAAATATGAGTTTTTGCAATTAATGGCTCAGTTCATTTAAAATGCAAGCTGGACTGTTCAATGTCTATTAAATATTTAAGTATCTTTAGGGCCCGGGAGTTAGCTCGGTGGTTCTGGCACCTGTCTTGCAAGCGCAAGGACCTTGGTTCAATCCCCGGTAACCACATACCATGCTGGGTGTGGAGACTCATGCCCAGCAGTAACCAGTACCACATACCACAGTGTCGGGCATGGTGGCTCACGCCTGTAATCCCAGCACTCGGGAGGCAGAGGCAGGAGGATTGCTGTGATGTGAGTTGGAGGCTGAGCTCTGGGCCAGCTTGAACCACAAAGCAAGATCCTGTCTCAAAAAACCTTTAAAAAAAAGAAAAAAGATTTAAGTATCTTTAGGAATAAAGATACATGTATCTTTAAGATATAATCATTTTGTCTAGATAAGTAGTTTTTAAATTTAAAAAGTTTACTCTTGAGTGGTTTTGAATGTTTTAAAATAGTATCTGATAAAGTTCTTAAGATTTGTTTTATAATCATCAAATGCTGTTATTTTCTACATATAGTATATAGATTAAATATATGGAAAAAGAAAATATTACCAACTGCAAGTTACTTTTTTCATCAGAACTTGGAAGCACTGTAATGTTTTACTTTGAAGTGATGCTATACTATTAGAGAAGAAAACTAGATTTTGAATATATATATATATATATATATATATATATATATATATATATGCCATGAAATTCTAAATCTAGACATTCAATAGGATAGAAAGTAAAGTCCATGCATTGGTTTTAAAGTACATAGATTTAGGTTGAAATTTTACTTTAAGCATCATCAGCTATTGACCTTGGAATGGTGACTTGATCTTTCTAATTCTCTAAATCTAAATAATTATTTGATGAAATGAATACAATGCTATCTATTCTGTGAAGATGAGGGAATTAAACAACTACAAAATTCCTGCTATTTCCTGAGACAACACTCTTTAAATAGTTGTGTCTTACTCTTGTTTTTATCACAAAAAGTCTCTCCCCTAAAAATTTCTCCTCTAGAAATCCATTTGGACATGTAAAATCTGTATAAGATACTGGTCAGAATATTACTCACGCAGTGTTTTCCCATCCACAACTAAAGATCAGAAGATAATCATCATTTGAACTGGTCTTATATTTCTAGAGAGGATTTTATACTCATGCTTTGCAGAGTGCTGAAACTTAGGTTCAGTTGTTGGTCACTGATTTGTATTGTGGAAGTGGAGTGATTAAGTATGCTTTACACAGTATTTAAATGCAGTTGCAATGTTTAGCACTATGAACGTGTTTCTCTTTCACAAACAAAAATCTCAAGTGATTCAACATTTTAAAATTATTTTAAATCTTATAGCAACCTTGCCCATCTCCAGCTACTTTTGTTTTGTGACCTTATTCAGTTAGGTTGAGACTGGTTCTCCCTCTAACGTCCAGCCCAGCCTCACAAACAGCTCGCACCTGCCTCTCGGCTGGCTGAGACCACAGGCCTGCTCACCCCTCCCACCAGGGGTTGCTTTTTTTTTTTTTCTAACAGATCACAATTAATGTGTTTCCAGTGACCTTAATACAGATAAAGATCTCAGGAAAATATTGTACTTCTTGCAGGGTTTAATTATTAGAAATTGTACTGAATGGGACTCATTTTTTGGTATTCGTATTTGTTTTGTCTCTAAATATCCAGTAATCATTGGTAAAAATTTAATGCCCCATTGCCAGTTTATATACAGGTCACATTACTCTGACTCTTTCTGGCAGTGAACCATTGTGATATATTTATGTGCCACTTTTCCTTACATCTGGTATTAATAGTATTTCAATTGGAATCATTCCTTCAGATTTTACTCGGTAAGCCTCTTCAGACTGATAGTGAGCTGTTGATTCAATTAAGTTCCATGTTGTATCAGTGTGCATGTGCTAGTTTTTAATCTTACTGTAGAGCAAACAAATAAATTTTAATAAGAGCCGATGTGTGTGTGTGTGTGTGTGTGTGTGTGTGTGTGTGTGTGTATACACATACCTACCTCAGTATATTTGCCATCTGAAGCATACTGGTGTCCTTTCCATCACAGAATTAAGCTATATTGGCCTCCTTCAAAAAGAACAGAAGTTTGTCTTCCAT
Organism: Petromus typicus; assembly: GCA_004026965.1. Classification (NCBI taxonomy): domain Eukaryota; kingdom Metazoa; phylum Chordata; class Mammalia; order Rodentia; family Petromuridae; genus Petromus; species Petromus typicus. The sequence goes on along the minus strand of PVIR01016486.1, from coordinate 30,502 downwards.
CCTCTTGTAGAACTTGAAAATTGATCAGCATGATCTTTTCCAGTGACTTTATTATGAAAGGCAAGCTGACTTTGAAATGTATAATGGTGTCTTTTTACAGTGATTGGTTCACTTTTAGGTCAAGCCTGCTATCTGATTCTTCACATAGAAAGTATTCTACCTCTCTTACATTGTTGAAAAATGTGGTTAATATCAATGTTGTGTATGTAGGTTCATCTAAGTACCCTACAGTATGATTTGTAATTAGATTATAATGCTGATCTAACCAAATGCAGGAAACTTTTAAAAACAGTTCTAATTAATTCCTTGTCATGCTTTGGTTTTCTAATTTTTCAACCTAAATAACAGTCATGTTAGTTTCCAAATGAAGTTTACAAATATTTAAAAGCCTTTACCTTCTCTGCATGTTCAGATGAATTGTTAACTTTCTTAGCAATCACTATTGAGCTATTTAAAATTTTTAATAAAAATTACTTTTATCCATCTGTTAGTGGGAATGGAGACTGCTGAAACCACTGTGGAGAGTGTGGAGATTCCTCAAAAAACTCGGATTAGAGGTCCCATTTGACCCTGCTGTTTTTCTGCTAAGAATATACACAAGAGAATTAAAAGAATCATATCAGGCCGGGGATCAGTTTGTGTTGGCTAAATCTTGGAAGCCCAAATGCTTATCAATAGGAAACTGGTTGAATATTTTTTAAAATAAAATAGCATATTACTCAACCATAAAGAATGAAGAATTTAAGTTATTTGTACTCAAATGGATGCACCATGAGGACATACTAATAAGTGAAATAAATAGGACAGGTGTATAACTATCATATCATTTTTCTACTATGAGAAACTAACGGTGTGAATGAGTTCTAAATGTAAATGAGTTACCTGTATGACAGGTAATGTAAACTAGGAGGAAAATACTCAAAAGGAAAAGGGAAAAGAAGCGTAGGGGAAAGTAAAGAAGGCAAAGAAAAAAAATTGATGATTTTAAAAAAAAAGAAACAGGGCCGGGGAGTTAGCTCAGTGGTTCCGGCGCCTGTCTTGCAAGCGCAAGGGCCCGGGTTCGATTCCCCGGTAACCACATAACAATACTGGGTGTGGAGACTCACATCCAGCAGCAACCAGTACCACATACCACAGTGCCAGGCGTGGTGGCTCACGCCTGTAATCCCAGCACTTAGGAGGAGAGGCAGGAGGATTGTGACGTGAGTTGGAGGCTGAGCTCAGGGCCAGCCTGAACCACAAAGCGAGACCCTGTCTCAAAAAAAACACCTTAAAAAAAAAAAGGAACAAAGCTTATGTATATAGGGGATGGAGGGTTGTAGGGAGAGCAGGGGAATGGGAAAATGAGAATCAAGATGTGTCATGTATGGTGCAAATTCTCAATGTTGAATGTGATGTATATATTTAATGTACCAGTAAAATCAATTTAAAGAATATTTATTAATGTATTAGATATTAATATTGAGCTATCTTGTCTTCAAAATGCTGAAGCTAAGTCCAAATTCACTTGGAGAATCTGAAGCCATGAGAGACAACATTCATTATAACTCATACAAAGGATGTAGAACTTTGTTCTAGGAAAAGATGATGAACATATCTTACAAATTCTTCTAAATTTCGGGCCAATTAAGATATTTTTCAGTTTGGGCCCAGGATTTAGCTCAGTGGTTCTACAGCGCCTGTCTTGCAAGCGCAAGGACCCAGGTTCGATCCTCGGTAACCACATAACAATACTGGGCATAGAGACTCACACTCAGCAGCAATTAGTATCACATACCACAGTGCTGGGCGTGGTGACTCACGCCTATAATCCCAGCACTCAGGAGGCAGAGGCAGGAGGATTGTGATGTGAGTTTGAGGCTGAGCTCAGGGCCAGCCTGAACTACAAAGCAAGACCCTGTCTCAAAAAAAAAAAAAAAAAAAAAAAAAAAAAAAAAAAAAAAAAGATATTTTTCAGTTTATCAGTCCAGTGAGTGACAGAAATGAAAAACTGCAGGGACCCTTGCTTCAGAATAATCCTCTTTCTGGCCCATTATGTTGCCATTCTGTCCCCCAAAGCATGGACACATGAGTATTTCTTCATACATTCCTTTAGGAAACATTTACTGAGAATATTCTTGGTGGCAAGCCCTGCATTCATGCAGTGATGGAAGTTTGTCTTTTCATACTGGCCTTTCCATAGTCCACTGAGAAGTGGTCTCTCCTTACTTTTGCTGGCAGCCTCTGCTCCCTGCTTCTGATTCAGCTTTCTGACTCTTGGTTTCTTTGTGGAAATTCAGCCCTTATTGTCTTCATGTTAATGCTTCCCTCCCGCAGCTTCCTCATCCACTATTGTCTCTCCCTTATCTATTTCCAGTTCATCTCTTTACAAATCTCACCAATGTATACATCTCCAATGTCTAGGAAAAGTTTCACCAAAATACTCCTTAGGCATTTTAAACTTCATGAGTCCCAAACTGAATTAAAAAAGAAATCTTTCTCCCCTCCATCTGTTTTTCTCTTCCTCAATATTTTTCATTAATTTATTGGCAAAAACACCCAACCAGATAGCCAAGCCAACCCTCTCCTCATACTTCCACACTGCCTTCAGTGTTTATCAGTCAGGAACTCTGCCCCCGACTCTATCTAGACCCATTTGCCAACGGACAGATGGCCCAGAGCACAAGGTCACCTGATGACCTACCAAATGCAGATGTGGTTTCTTTCTGGTCAATAGGAACTGTTAAAACAGTGTCTTTTTCTTTTTGAAAATCAGTATATTTGGCTGTAAGAATGTAGCTCACTGGTAAAGTGTTTCCCTAACATGTGTCAGATACCTGGGTTGAACCCTTAACAAATACATTTATATGAAATATAAAATATGTGTGTAACGTACATCATATGTAGTGTATGTGTAGTATTTAAACAGGGGTAAGGAAAGCATCTCATGGGAAGGACATTTGTATTGTGGGCAGTGGACTCCCACAGGGCCAAGCAGTAGCTCTGTGAGCCTCTGCTCTAGGCTCCCTGAGACTTGCCGCAGGGCTACAGAAAGGGCAGCTCTTGGCTGAATTATAATCCTCATAGCTAAGCACCTACTCATCCTCCCTTGTACTGCCTGCCCTGCTCCTTACCCACAATTAAGTTTTCACACTGCCTCTGAGCAGTGATTCATGGAAAACATGACTAATCCTACCACTCTTTCTCCAATTTCCCTTACTGTAGAGGCCTGCAATACTAATTATGCCCCAGGTAGTCTACAAAGAGTTAACTCCTCAAATGCCTCATTTTGAGAAATGAATCTGACCAAAGCCTACCTGTCAAACTCAGAATAACTTGCACCCAAATTCTGTTCTCACAACAAACCTTCTAACTGGATGTAGAGTGTTCTAATAGCAACCATATATTTGGTCTATTCTGTTCCTAGTAGGAGAATGCATTGCCCTGTCTTTTTTACATTAATTTTCATCGAAACCACAAGTAACTTGCCTTTACCCCAATTAATTTGATAATAAAAATCAGTTCCCTGGACTGGGGCAGCACCTTTGTTGATTGGTTGTTCTAGGTCCCTGCTTTCTCTCTCTTAGTTCTGTATCTTGTTATATTTTTTCTCTGTATTGTATATTGCGCAGGTGGGACTGGATACTTACTCAGGTATCACTGATGCCTTTGTGTAGTGTAAATCCACTATCCTTTCTCAGAAACATAATACTTCTCACACTCTCATCCTCACCTGGCTCTCCTGCCTCGTCAAGCCATCAATATTGTTGCCGTGTTGATATTGGAAATGTATTTTGTTATATAAAGCATATCTGTCTTTGCTCTGTACATGTTCTTATTTCTATCTAAAATGCCCATGTGGCTAACCCAGTTCATCACGATCCAGATCAGCTTTTCCCAGGAGCCTTTGTCCTCTCACCCATTCTGCAAAAAGCTCACACTGTTTTTTCCAGCAGTGTTCTCAGTGTTGCTGTCATTGCGTCTACCATGTTTCCCTGAGTCTAGCCCAGCAGCACACGGGATGTTTGGAAAAAGGTGCAAAGGAAGGGTTAAGTGAAAGGGGTGATAAAACTGGGAAAGTAGAATAGTGCCAGATCACAAAGGGATTTGAAAGCCATGTAGAAAACCCTGCCAGGAGGTCAGATCTGCAGGTAAATATAAACTGCAAGTACTCTGAAATAATGAAAGAAGCCATAGTTATTACAGTTAGGCTGGCTTTTATTTCCCCTAAAATTATTATTTGACAGAACCATTGTTATTTCGGGTACTTAACCACAAAATTTTTGTTTCTTTATCTGTCGCATTGACAGTAACACCATTGGCCCAGGGATTGTGAGGTTATCCAGAAATGCACAGTGGTAAAGGGTGGAAGTCTGTTCATTTTCATGACTATACTAACTATATATGTATATAAATACAGCCAAACCATCTATCACATCTTAAATATAAAGAATGGAAAACATATGTGTGGATTACCACCAATAAGAATATTTCATTCTTCAAATTTTTTACCATAATATTTTTCATCTTTTTTATTTTCAAAAACTTATAAACTGATGTGTAGAAACTTTTACATAAAATATTTACATGATGTAGTTTATAAACTAATATGAATCTATCATTTTCCAGTGTAGGTATCTAGATTGTGATCTCAGTTATCTGAAAACTGAAAATATAAAAGCATTATGAGCTTTTCATGTGCAGAAAGCACTTATCCCTTGGTTCCAACAAAATCATGTTTTCCTTTTATGAATATCAGTCTACCTCAATTTCATTTTCTTATCAAAGCTTTCATATAAAAGAAACTCCTGTTTACATTCAAAAGTAATGTTTAGAAAAAATGCAGTTAATATATCCATATAATTTATGTATCTTTTAAAAGCTTTAATCATAACCATATTTTGTTTAGCCTTAGATCAACTTATCAAATGTAAGTATTTTCTCTTTCATAATTTCACAAAGATAGCAGTAATGCAATTCAAGCAAATTCTATTTTCCTTTTCAAAATATATTAAAGAACAGACATTGAAGACATTTTTACAATAAGGCAAACAATAATGAGAGTAGTAAATGAAACCCAGAATAACGCCAATTCCATATTTCTGGCTTTACATAGTACAACGTTCTAGGCTAATACACCTGAACATATCATGGGGCTGGCTCTTCTCTTGAAAGTGACTGAGATAATACTGGACTGTGGAGAAGACAGTGTTAATGATCCAGAAATAAAATGTATATGATTTCTTATATAAAATATAATCTGTATAGATACACATACAAATGTGCATGTATATATGACCTTCTTATTTATATTTCTCTGCAATTGATTTAACTACCATTGTAAGAATTTATATAATCTTGGAAGTGGATGCCTGCGGGATTATGTGACTCATATAAATATCATCTGACATGAATTTTCAGGTAAGAGAGAGGAAAACAATCTGAAAACAATCCTCACCTAATTTTTATCAGGAATGCAAACTATTTAAAACATTAGCTATGGGGGTAGATTTTAAAATCAAATTTCAAAGCATTTTCAATTGGTTACAGTTATTTACCTGTGATCTTTTATCTTGATTTATGATCTTATTTATCATTTTCAAAAATGTGTCATGGTTTTCTGTATTGCTTAACTATTTAAAATTCAAATACGCTATCTGAGGTACGGATTGCTTCTTAATTAATCACAGTAATCTTTGTTGATTGAAGGAAAACAATTTATTTCCCCTGATTCTGTGCCTTGGAAAAATGCATGGGAGTTCAGTTAGAATGCTCTTGGGTTCCGTCTAGTGTAGACTGGGCTTATGTCAGGACTGCGTGGATTCCTCTAAGGACGGAGCCAGGCTTGAAAATCCAGGCAAGAGTCACCATATGACTTCTTCATGCTTTTCTATGACTTTCTTTTCACACTGTTTATCTCACTGTTCAACGTTTACACAGAACTTGTGTTCAGCATGTAGCCTGGCCCCTCAGGGCAAATACAAGTATGGGATTAGCCCAGTGCCATTTTTGCCACTTTTTATTTGTAAAAGAAAGTCAAAATTATAATAGAGCTGGAAAAGGGGAGAATAGGCTACCTCCAGATGGAGGAGTAGTGTGTGGTGTGCCAAGAAGAGCTACTGGAAGTCCTCTTTGGCCACTGTGTTCTTGACTATTAAAATAAAACGCTTGAGGATCTTATACAAGATGTTGTGCTTCTCATGTTCTAAATAAGAAGTAAAAAAAGCTTAGATTAACAAGTTATTTGTAGAGGCAAAAGCTATTTGCCAAAGCCATATGATCCAGTATTTTTTCTTTTGAGTTATAGTAACACACGTTGTTCCCAGTACTTGCACCAGGGCCTGGACATTCAAACAGTAATAAAAAAGAGTCAGTATGCTACCTGTGTTTAGTCATGCTTATCTATTTTAAATCTCCATAATCCATTACTTTAAAATTTGAGGTTCTTTGGAACTTCTGAAACAGTTTAAAATATTAATCACCCAGGTTTTAGTCTAACTGGATTGCTACTCTTAAGCTTCTGTGTATCAATGTAAATGAGCATTTGTCTATTTTTTTTTTTTTTTGTATACTACAATGCCACAGTTTTAGGACTTTCCTATGCTAACTATGTAATTGAGGAAGCAATGGATATTATGCGTGGTTTCAATTTGCTCAGATTTATAAATCTAGAGCAGATTATTTGGGTACAAATGAAAAGCAGCAGTTAGCTAACCTGTATTAATTGTTATGCAGTAATTCATTTGACAGTCCTCATAAAATGCAAAGAGACAATTTGTATATATGAAATGGCTTCAGTGACAGTCAAAAACTGTATCTGAGAGATCTGAAATGGGGTTTGCTATTGTGTTAGGCTCTCTGTGGCAGGAGGGTCATGGAAGTGGGAGAAGGACTTGGGAATTACTTTATACTCCGGAGACTTGCTGTCTTGCTTTTCCTGCTCGCTCAGTCACCCCTCCTTCCTGGAGGCTCTTAATAAGCTGCAATTACTGCTGGGAAATTGTCTTCAGACTCAAGTTGTGTTGGGTGTGAAGCAGAAAAAAATGGTAGAAAATGAAAAAAGTCTCCCCTAGTGCTTTATTTTTATTAAAAGTCTACTTATTAGCCTTCCAGCTATTGTGTTAGTTCCTTGCAAACACTGTGCTGTACCTTTTTCATCATGTAAGTATGATGCCTGATGTTTTCATCAGCTTGAGTTTACCATTGACATAATGATAATAAATTTCTTTTGTGCTTTCAGTATCGTTAAACTTTCATTTTTTGTCTTATCTTACATATTTATATTTTTCTTTTTCACATAACAGTTTTCTTTTATCTGATCACAGTTCATTTTTTCTGTCAGATCTTTTAATGTACAGATCATTACTTACATCATTTCCAGTACTTATATTTGGCATCCATATTACATTGAACACAGTTGTGACCTGCTTTGTTATAATCCTATGATGGAATTATCTCATTTCTGTATTTCTGTTTACATTTTTGTTGAGCATCAAGGCTATTTGTCTTTATGTGTATTCATCATGAATGAAGTTCATCAACAAAAGAGAAACTTTCCTTCACCTGTTTTTACAGTTTTTCTGAGTTTCTTTTTGTTCTATACCATTATCTAATATCTTTATGAAATTTAAATCTCTCCTGTGATACTATTTGGTGACTGTTTTGTGCCATCTCTTCACTTCTCCATTCTTTTGTGTCTTCCATTTTCTTCATTCAATCCTTCCTTCTAAAATCATTTAAAATTTTATTTACCTGAAAGTCATAAGATATGTTTTATGTTTTCCCTTAGTTTAAACAGTCCTTTAAATTTCTTCCCCATTAAAATATTATTTTAGGTAATTTTCTTTACATCTTCCTCAGTTCTCCAAAAAATAATTGATTGCTGGAAAAAAAATCACTAACTACTAAAAGGTTAGATACAGTTCCTATTTCTTTATGTAAGAATTGTCAGAGAGAAAAAATATCATGAGATAGGAGTAAGACTGAATGCTAGGTACACATTTTTATGAGAATATCTTTATGTCATATACTTTGCGCTGATAGTGTACATTTAATAGTATGCAACATTATTATTATTAAATTATTTTTACAGCAAGATTTTTTATATAATCAAAGATCTATAGCATGTACTATTTAGATACTGCACCCCTGGGCTGTGGCCTTGCCCCTCACATTCCACTTCTGAGTTGAGTAAAAATTAGGCATACGCATTTCAAGTGGATTACCATAGCTTTTTTGTAGCAGTAACTGCTTGCCAAATACTACTAAAATGCATGGCCTGATATGCTAATAGAGGGCTTTGCAGTAGATGTCTTGGGAATTCAGATTAAGTATTTTCACTAAATTTTGTGACCTGAAGTGTTACAATCTGTTTATGTGTATTGTCTCTCTAATCAATTGATATGTGAATGATTCAATGCATTTAATTAGAACTTGAAAGTAGTTCATTGAAGGTACAATGGATGCATCATGGTTAATGTAATCAACTATCAAATTAGTGATTCATATGTACTGAAATTTTGAAACAGAAGATTACAGTTGAAGAAAGTCAGTTTGGAATGTCTGGTAGTGTTTTCCAGTAGGAAAGCATGATATACATATTGTCTGCTGTCCTGCTGAGCACTACTGCCACGGACTACTTAGTGGTGTTACTGAGCCTTTGAATTGTGGCATTGTCACTGAGAAGCTAAATTTATAAGGTGTTCCACTTTATTTATTTTTTGAAATTGATTTTATTGTACATTTTATATGTACATTATGATCACATTCAACATTGAAGGTTTATACCTGTACCTGTTTATGATATCTGTTGGTTCTCATTTTTTTCCCAACCCACTACCCTCTATATACATAAGTCTTGTTTCCTTTTTTTAAAAGTTTCTTTATACCATAAAAGGAAAAAGGAAAAGGGGTGGAAGGCTAGGTAAAGAAGGGAAAGAAAAAATTTTATGATGTATTAAATTTTCAAAGAACTTACAGAGACACATGTAGCTATATGCTCATTATGAGTAGTACAGATCATCAAGACAGCTTTAAAAAATGCATTGACTTATAAGTAATGAAACATTGCAAATTAAAATATACGACTTTACTCATTTTATTCTTATTCCTTTTATGGAAAATTTTACTTAATTTACATTTTTAATCACTGATAGTGAAGAGGGAAGCTTATTTTGAAAGAAGTATCTCCTCTTGTTAGTCAGTCTCTTATGACTCTCCAAAAAGCCACCTCATGTCTGTGAGCAGGAAATGTATAGTTTTGAAAGGCACGCTTTATACTACAGATATGGTCCTAATGTGTATGACTTTATGTTCAGAAAAGGAGCGAAGGAAGAGATATCGCAGACCTGCTTCTTGAGACTTGATGACTAACAAGTACAACAACCTCTTAGTTTCTATTTGGAGCTTATATTTTTAGATCCAGAAGAATCATCTTTAGTTTCTATTTTGTGTATACATTTTTCATCCAGCAGAATCATCTTTGGAATTAAAAAAATACTAACAAAACACCATTAAAAGAATGAAATTCACATGAGAGAATGGATTCCTAAGGGTAAGCTATTTCTAAATTTGACCCATGAGGATTTAATTCTCTTGCTTTATTCCTTTGAACCTTTACTCAACCACACAATGCTCACTAGAAACAACTGTGAACTTACATAGAACTTGTCCAGCTAACCATACCTCTTTTTATAGAATAAAACTGGTAAAAGTGGTAGATGCTTTATACCTAAAGCATTTGAAAACATTTCCCATATCAAAATCATATTAAAAATAGGAAATAATAGATCATAATTAGTTGAAGAACCAGTTTTAGAAAATGGTGATTATCTAAATAGTGTTAGATGTACAGTAAAGATCCTTGTCTTTGACCATAGTTGGTTTTCTGCTTGTGTGTGTGCGTGTGTGTGTGTGTGTGTGTGTGTGTGCCTTTATCATCATTTTATTGAAGACTGAGATTAGTCATGAGAAACCTCTTTCTCACAAGAGCCAATTGAAAAATCTAACATTTCACAGAGTGCAGAAAATGGAAGCTTCTTTCTCTCTCTCTGTTTCCATTGCTTTTTTCTCAACTAGACTAGCTTTCTTTGAATTTCCTACAATTTTTTGTGCAAAATTTCTCTATTCTCATTATCTCATTATAGCTGTCACAGTCTGGATTGCTTGTGACCTTTCAACTCAAGTGCCCACTTCTAATTTTAATGTCTTTTGGTAAATTCATAAGCGTATCTCCAAGAAATAACCACTGCTAACAATTTAAGGTTGGATACTTTTTATGAAATTGGGATTGTATAGAAGCATAGGTAAATAAGTAGATAGACCTAGTCTTACTGGATAACTTTTATTGAAATATTTTTGATATGCATATAATTTATCATATTTGTATTTTTACTGTATATTTGTCTGTGAGCTTCCAAAAATACATACAGTCTTTTACTCACTCACTTGATTTATAGAACAGCTCTGTAACACAACAGACTTTTTGTAAATCCTTTTTTGTAATCAGTCACTTTCCTCTCCCAGATCTATGTGGTTTCTAAAACCTGTTTATTATATTGAACTTCTCATGTCTGTTTCAATAATCATCTTCCATCTCTAAATCCTGTTACAATATTGAGGATTTTCTTAACTTTTGCACACTCTTGAAATTTTTGTACTTAGGCTGTGCTATTGTGTTTTTTGTTTGTTTGTTTTTAAATTAAGCCTTCACCCACCTGTCCTACAGGATATGGAGAATTGAAGTAAAGATTGGAGTTTATATTTGATGTAGTGAAATTTTTGACATCACATGGTCAAGAGAATGACAATTTACTTTTAAAACTTTGTTTTTATTATTGTATTGTTGAGAATAAAAGTAATCATCTCTTTCTACCTTAACATACTAGGTTGGAATGTTTTACCTAAATAAAAGGCAAGAAGTATAGGAACTAGACAAATTGAGAAATATTGATAAAATAGTGATTAGGATGTGGAAGGTTTTATTAGAGTCAGTAGATTCTATATTACTTGATTCTAAAGGATAAAATGAAGAAAAATGCAGTCTAAGTCCCAAAGAAATCAATCAGAACTAATTTAAGCAAAGTTTCCACAGAGCATTCCAAAGAGTGAGTGCACCCCTGCCAAGGAAGGGCTTTCTGTCCCTTTTGATGCCCCAGCAAATATTGAGTACACAATTAATCGAGCTGTCTGTGAGGTAGTTTCTAATGACACAAAGATAGCTAAATTATTCAACCACATGATTCTTTTCAACCTTAATTATCCATTTTCTGAGGTAAAGTTTTGGAAAGCTGACTTTAGCACATTGTGAGGAGTGGTGTTAGCTGTGACGTTGTCAACCGCATTCTGATTTCATTTTGCTCTCCTCTCTTTCTGTATTATTTATGGATGAGATCTTCATTGTCACAAGAACTCCTGGAAGTGTCAGAAGAAACACCTGACTTATCCATCATTATACCTATCAGATGAGGCCCATTGCTAAGCCTAGATGTTTGAGAACCTTCATTGACATACTGATTCAGGAATCATTTCCCCATCACCTGGGGTAGGATTTAAATTTCTAGTATAAATCATTTGGCTTCACATTCCTGTTCCTCGATCTCTGTTCCCTTCTTATGCCCCACTGGGATAAAATGAACATAGATTTGGTCATAAACATAGATTACTTTTGTCAAGTTTATGTACTAGAATATTGCTATTGACCCATCTTTTGAGTCCTAGACATCTGTCTACCCAATAAACTCTTGAAATCTGTTATTCTCGAGGCTCATGTGTTTATCTAGAGACTTCAATTCCTAGAACTTCGATCAGATTAGTAGTTTCCATACAAGTATGTGTCAACAACATCTAACAACTAGGTCCTTGTTTTAAAAAAAGAAAAATCAACAGCATCTCAGAATTTCTTTTTCTGAATCTTGTTAATATTTCATGCCAACACAAATTACTTCTTATAATTTCCCTTCATTGTTACAAAAAAACCCCTGGCTTTTGCATGTCTAGCTAATGTCCCTGTCATAGTTTCCTAGAGCTTTCTTGACGATAATCCTGAGTATTGATGGTTTAATGCTTTCTCCTGGCTGGAACCTGTTTTAGATTTGTAAACTGTCAAGTTATCACTGAAAAATCCTTCAAATGTAACAGTTACATTGCAACTCCTTTGAAACTTTCTTCCAATTCTTACTTCTTATATTATAAGGAGAGTTGCTAGATGTTAAAATATTGTCAATTTCAGAAGTAATTCAACAAAAAGAATTAAGATATTGATGTGGATAGAACAAAGAATCAACCATGAAGTTTTTCTTTTTTTCTGTCTTTTTTTTTTGTTGTTTTACAAATTTTCTTGAAGCCTTTCCCTAAGCCAATGTCTTCAAGAGTTTTACCTTTTGAAATAAACAACTCACTATTTTCTAGATAGGGCAAGGCCCATTCAGAATTGAAACTGTGATCATAACACCTGTGTGCTAAGCCATGCACTGCATGAAACTTGAGATTGTTATTGCTAATGTTCAAAGCAGAGAGATCCGGAGCGCTGACTGTCTAGGATCAGCAAGTAGGCTCACCACAGTCAGTTCCTGGAGCTGAATTATTTGAAATTGGCAGGTGGCTCCTCTTTTTCCACAGACTTTCATTCCCCTTTTCCTGACAGTGCATGTGTTTGGTGACCTGCACTGTTTATTTAGCTTCTGCATTCATTCCTCAGGATTTGTTTTATGTGTGGCTTCTTGGTTGCTTATGTTTCTTGTTATGCTTGGCTACTTCTAGAAGGACTAGTGGTGGTGGTCTGCTGTGGATCGGCAGTCAAAACAAACGTGATACTCATTTTGAATATCTGGCTTTGAGTTTTCATCTGAAAATATAAGCACCATTTACATAAGTATATTGCTTGAATTAAATTTATTTTCTGTTCCTCGTTTCCCCCTCAAAAAAGTGCCAACTAATTCCAGAATTGTTTCAGAGAGCACTAATGGCTGAGCTGTATGAGCCTCCCCCAACAAGTGGATGAAATAAAAAGGAGTCTTACTCACCCCCGACTAGTGTGGCTCTATCTCCATGGCAGTTCAGACTTTCATACCTTTCCAACCTCATTGCTTTCCCTGTTGTTTCCTAGCTTTGTTCCTATGAATCTGCAGTTGTGTTTTTCAGTCCGGATGACACAGGTTAGAAAATGTGAAGGAGGGCAATGAGACAACAAATAGAAGAAACAAAAGCAATTTGTAAGTCGAAGGTATTTTCTTTTTAATCTCGGTTCTTGAAAAGCATTAATGGTAAGGTAGTAACAAGCACTAACTTCTGGAACAGATAGATCTGTTTCGGTGGACTTGATTTCTCTCTCCAGGACACTTCCATTTCTGAGCATTCTTCACCTTTGTTCACCTCTTTGTCTCTTCTGCCTGTTCAATGAATGCTGCTCTGCTAAAAGCCACTGTCCTCAGCCTGCTTCTCTTCTGCATCGAACATACTTGAACATAGGGAATTTCATCCACATCCGGGGGTGCAGCTGCTACAGTATATATATGAGTGTTAACGACAGAAACTTTTCTATTTATAAATTGTGATCTCCACCCAAGGCTTCATATTTATTTAATTACAACTGTTTATTAGACTTTCCTTTAATGGTAGCAAGCAGTGTAAGTGGATCTCATAAAAAAGAACATTTTTGGGGCCGGGGATATAGCTCAGTGGTTCCGGTGCCTGTCTTGCAAGCAGAAGGACCCGGGTTCGATCCCCGGTCACCACATAACAATACTGGGTGTGGAGACTCACCCCAGCAGCAACCAGTACCACATACGACAGTGCCGGGCGTGGTGGCTCACGCCTGTAATCCCAGCACTCGGGAGGCAGAGACAGGAGGATTGCTGTGATGTGAGGTGGAGGCTGAGCTCAGGGCCAGCCTGAACCACGAGAGACCCCGTCTCAAAAAACCGTAAAAAATAAATAAATAAGTAAATAAATAAATGAGAACATTTTATCCTTCCTCTAACATCTTTTTCCTCTAAGAGTGCCTAAGTTCTAAACACATAGGACTCATTTTTGAATTGTCTGGCTTCTGTAATAATTGTGCACACCTCACCCCTCCAGAACAAATTTTAGACTGTAGATACCACCACTAGATATCTGAGCTTTTATCAGGTTTCACTTGAATAATTTGTGCTTTCATATGTTGTCAATAAATTATTTAACTTATACGCATTATAGACATATGGCTCTTTGACTCCCTTGCTGAAGACAATTTTCAGATTTTAACTACTACATTTGGGGTAAAATCCAAGCTGACATCCTGTAATGATTTAGTGATGTATGTTACTTACCTAGCCTAGTGTTTTCACACTCCCTTTCCCATAACTGCCTGCCTAACAATCCAGCTTGCAGGTCCTCGCACTACAAACTAACTACTCTGCTTCAGTTCCCGCCTTTGCTGCTGCACCCCAACTAGGAAAGACTCTTCCCCCAATTGTGTTAATCTCGAGCATTCCAATTTTTAGAAATAATTTCAGTATTTTATCCAGACTAGTTTAGACTTCAGTCTCCTTGGCCCACACAGAAATACTATGATTGTATATTACATCGCATGAAAATCACTACACTGTTCTCTTTGAAGACACATGATTATTCAACCTCCAGTTTTCATCAGTTAACACAGAATCTAACAGATAAGAAATGTTGACTTAAATATATATTTACTTAAGAAGTGAAGTGGGGTTGTTCTTTTCTCTTTGGGATTTTCACATAAGAAGTCTTAAGAATGCTCCTTGTATTCCCAGCCTTCAGCTGGCTCTCTTGACAGGTTCTCTTTATAGCTCCTCCCTTGGGCGCTGGCACACCCTCTGCCCTGCCTTCCTTTCACTCTGCCCAGGGTTGTCTGACCACAGACTCAATGCTCTCAGAGAATCAAAGCTGTCCCTTCATCTCCCCTCTTCTGTTGTTGCTTTTATAAATGTGCATATATATATATATATATATATATATATATATATATATATATATATGAATGGTGGTATCGGTCAATTTTTCAAAAGGCTGTGTTACATACAGTATTGCACCAGAATAGAATAGATTAAAAGAGTAAAGCTGTCCAGCTGGAGAACAAGAAAGGAGAAAGTTTTCTTTTTGCTTCAGTGTTTTCTGGACTTTGTGAGCAGCTATCCTTATTCTTGACTCTGTGGTCACCTCAAAGCTGACTGCTGGAGACCTTCTCCGTGTAGTAAGTTTTTAGAAAGATATCTAAAAGCTAAGGTAAAAAGTTTGTATTTTAGTTGAGTTCTTTGGAGTTGTAGCAAACACCCAAGACTGGAATGTTTAAGCTGTTTTTATTGTAAGACGTTAATGTCGATTTAATTTTTTTAATTGACATGTTATTGAAGTGATGATTAAAAAGGAAGCAGATGTTCTGTGCATTAGGAAGCTATGACAGCTATAAAAAGTAAAAGACAATCAGTTATTTGAAGGAAAATGGGTGTACTTTGCGACCCTAATATTAAGCAAAATAAATCCTACACACAGCTTACATATTGTATAGCGTCTCCTGTATGAAAGACCAAAAATATAATACAGAGCAAAATAAAAGATAGATAATAGGAAGTAGGAGATCAGTCTTTCTGCGGTGGGAAGAGATCAACAGAGGGAAGGAAGTGGGAAAGAAGGGAGGAAAGGGAATGAAAAAAGAATTAAGATGTGCTATGCAAATGTATGCACTCCAGACAAAGAACGCAACTAGTATGCAGTACAAACATGTACTAATAAAAATATTTTTTAAAGTAGAAGGGAAACAACTATAATTTTCTTTTCACTTTGTACTTCCATAATATATCAAAAACAAGTTTTATGTTCATAATAGTTACTGCATAAAAATATTAATCAAATATTATAATTGTGACATGAAATATTCCTATTTCCTGTTATTTGTCTTTTTTCATATTTAGAGTTTTCATGTAGAAGAAACTACATGATACTTAAGCTTGTGTGTCTGATGTATCTCAATATTTTGGTCTTGAGGTGAATCCAGTTTCCCACAAATGACTTATTTTTCAGAATAAGATTAAGTGGTAGATTAGTTCTCCATATACCACACTTTCTTTATCCATTCATTTGTCATTGGCCATATAAGCTGTTTCTAAGATTTTCCTATTATGATCTTCTATAAAATGAGTATGCATATATCTCTGTAATGTAATGTTTTTAACTCTCTTTTTTAAATTGAAATCTTTATTGGTACATTGCATATACACAACATGATTGCACTCAACAATGACAGTTAGTACCAGTATATGTCAAAACTTAATTCTCATTTTTTTCACATTCCCTTACTCACCCTACCACCCCTGTCCCCTATATACATGAGCTTTGTTTCCTTTCTTTTTTTAAATTATAATCTCAATATTTTCCCATTGTTATTTACCCCTTCACCCCATTTCCCTTTGAATATTTTCTATTTCACAATATATACCATACATTCTAGCACTCATTTACCTCTTTATTTTCCCATACCAGAGAAAAGATATAATATTTACACATGTGACCTATTTATTTCACATATGAGGATATCCTGAAGGTACATCCATTTGAGTATAAATGATTCAGTAGTGTCAAGGCTGCGGAGAAGAAGAAACCCCTCTCTACTGTTGGTGGGAGAGTAGACTCATACAACCCCTGTGGACAGCAGTTTGGAAATTCCTTATAAAACTATGAATAGTTGATATTGTGGAGTAGAAAATATTTAAAAGGAAAGAGAATGTAAGGGTAAATAATGAGGGGAAAATTAATGTGGTAATAATAAAGAAAAAAGAAAACAAAGATTGTGTATATAGCGGGTGGGGGGTTGCCGGACAGGGGAAAATGAGAATCAAGTGTCATATTCTGGTAGAAACTCTAATGTTGAATGCGATGATGATGTGTATTCATAATGTACCAATAAAGATAAAAATAAAAGGTAAGAAAAAAATAAACTATGATTAGAGGTCCTATTTGACCCTGCTGTTCTTCTGCTAGGTATATATATACAAAATAATTAAAAATTCATCTCACAGAGACATATGTGCACTCATGTTTATAGTAGCTCAGTTTGTGATAGCTAAATTTTAGGAACAACCAAAATGTCCATCAACTGGAGACTGGATAAAAAAGTTGTGGTTCTTTTATAGAATGGAGTATTACTCTGCCATAAAAAATGTTTTTAACTCTCTAGGAAAGATCCTTGAAGAGAAAGACCTGGATCAAGTGGAATTGCTATTTCAGTGTTTTGAGGACTCTTCTTAGTGATTTCTCCAATGGGTGTAGTTTACATTCTCACCAACAATGTAAAATTGCTTCCCTTCCTTGTAGCCTCTCTAGCATTTGTTGTTATAAGATTTCTTGATGATAGCCATTCCTTTCAGTTCCCCATTTTCTTTACTGGGCCTGTTATGGGAGGATCTAATCATTTTTGAGAGCTTGTTTGAAGCTTCTAGTGAAGTATCACAGCTACTCAGATAGCACGCTCTAGACTGAAGAAGTGGTGCTCCTTGTGGGAGGCCATCGTCTCTGACAGCACACAGCAGAGAGAGAGGTGCACACTGAGCGGTGAGGGAGGACGGTGACACCAACAGAGCCAGCCAGCTCAGCCCAATCAAACCTGGTTATCAGTGATGTGACAGATGTCACACACTTATCATACTCACAAACATTTTTTTCCTATTTTTCAAAGCAAACATTTGTCTAACCATAGCATATCTCTCTTAGAGTAACTGCTCCTTTATACTAAAGAATATGGATTTACTCTAATTAGTCTATAACTTCCAGGAGTATAGTGTTAAAATATAGATTTGTATAAAATGTTGAGTACAGATATCACATCAATGAACTACTTCACGAATGAAATAATTTTAGTGGCTTTTTAAATATTAGAAACACCCCCTAAAAAACACAATTCTGTCTTCCCTCCTTACATGGCTGGCATCTGACTGAACTCCCACAATGCACTACCCAGAACTTTCAGCTCTAGCTTTCTCTCTCTCTCTCTCTCCCTCTCTCTCTCTCTCTCTCTCCCTCCCTCCATCTTTGTTTAAATTCATCCTTCTTGGAATGCCTTTAGCCTTCCCTTGCATCATATAAACACATACCACTCTAATTCCTATCCATCTTTTCGATTTTAGCTAAAGTGGAAGTTTTCCTTTTGGAACTTGTTTAACATTCTAAACCAGCTAAACTCCTCTTGCAAATTATATTCCATGTGTCTATTACTTTTACTAATTATGCATTATTTATGTAATTCTCTTCTTAACTTCTCTCTTCTCCATAGCCTATAAGATTATTTATGAGATTAAGGATTATTCTGGTTGTTCTTGTCCTGCCAACATCTGGATTAGCTCGTAATGCATGGCAGAGGTTGGGTCTCTTTCTGTTAGATGGGGTTATGAATGAGTGAACTTGCTCCTTCATGCTGCTGCCAGAGACTTCTTTTTAACAGAGTAGCCCAGCCAAGTTTGGCACTTCCTTCACTTGTACTGGTGTTTTTGTGGCTTTTTATGAACCCTATAATTTTTTTCATCATACTTAACTGATGTTATCATGCGTCCATAACATAGCAATCCTGTTAGGCTTTCAATTAACCCTCACCATTTTCCTCCTCTCCATTTGTGTCTCTCCTTATGGGCAAAGAAAGAGGATTTAATATCATCTTTATTAGTTTTGCTAAACTGAACCTGAAGTCTTTATTTGTATATTTTATGAATTCTTCCCATCCACCAGGATATTCTTTTCTACCTTCTTAAGTTATCAAAACTCAATTCATTTTCAAATGCTTTTGTCACAATCCCAGTTCATGCACTCTCAAGGTCTTTGTCAGTGTGCTCATGAAAAGTTTCTTGATTGTCTTTTCATCTCCTTATTAGCATATAATGTTCTAAAAAAATGTTTTTTCCTTTTTCTACAGGCCTATTTATTTCGACTTCTAAATTAGTTTTCTGTGAGGCTTACATACTACTTTATATAGAGCACAGGTTATGGACAACCCAGTGGTTCTCATAGTGTCTGGAAATTTATTTTCAGATAGAGTCAATGAGTAGTCATAATTACTAAGAACTAGTCTGGGTTTCTTCATTCTAGAGAGACCCTGTCATACAACAGAAGCACACAGAAAAGATTCACCTCAAAACCGTGGTGCCAGAATAACATATTTATGAAAATGGTATAACTGACAGATTCCATAATTGGGCTTGGGATTTAGCTGAACTTAAATTCTTCTAAAACACATTTGGAGACACAACTTTCAAAACTCTTTGTAAACAAAGGACTCTTATCTATGCCCTAAATGAATGCAAGCAGTTTTATCTGTCTCTCCTAATCATTTACCAAAAAGGGAGCTCTCTTTGCATCTGCTGAAAGAACTTCCAACCACAAAGGTCATTACCATGCAGCATCTGGGATTAGTGTGCCAGAAGCTGTTGGCTTCTCCTCAGAGTTCTGGCATCACTTCAGCCACAACTGTAGATCAGTGTAGAAATGGCCTCTCCAAGTCAACCCTTTCACTCCCTACGCAGAGCTATCTGAGCAAATATACATGACTGAGTTATACCTAATAGCATTTCCCCAAACATTAAACATAAAAAAGCAAAGTAAAATCTGACCATTTGCACTCTTTTTCCTAGAGTTGTTTCTGCAGTGTCACCTGCAGACATGATCAGACCTGCAGAGTGCTGCTTGAGGCACCATGAGTCTTTTTCAGGACTCTTCGTACACTTCCTGATGCCACTCTGAGAAATAAGAGGTTGATGTGAGATTCAGTTCTGAGCAAGACCCTGAGCATCAGCATCTGTGCTGTCCCATAGTAATGCTCTGCAATCCATGCTAAGTATGCAATGGTTCCTCAATATGACAGTAAGGACTTGATTATCAAATATATTTAAGTAAAATAAAATATAAGATTTCTCATATTATCTTATAAAATATTAATGTCTACACTTTTCAAGACTACTTTCTTATACCAGCTATTGGCATACATGACCGATATAAGTAGTCATTGAAAATCTACACATACCCCAAAATGAATAAATAACATGAAACTTTTTATAGCTTAATAATAGATATATATAGATTCTCTATATGTTCAGTGTAATAAATATCCTGACACTCACAGAGCTATTATTCTCATTTTACTCTCTTTCTAGCCAAACTTAGCTTCTTGATTTATTTTTATTGATTTTAAATAAACTACAGCTTATACTCTTAACCCAGTTGAAAATCCTAGAAAATAACAGATGATCAGTAACAATATATAAGATTTAGTGTTGGTTAGCTAAGGAATTTTTACTGCAGGACTTTCTCTATACCACCACTCACCTGACTGCTGATAAATATTTCCAGTTAAATATCCACATAGTTTTCTAATCCATGCAGATACAAAACATCAACTTCCCTCTAGTGTTTATCTTTACATTTTATGCAGAAAGTCATGATGTGAACATCTAATTATTTAATATTTCTTTCAAACTTGCATCTTTTTCTTCTAAATGCATCAGTTCCCACACTGTTGCGTTTGAATTAATTTATGGAATAACAGATAAGGTGTAGGTGAGGTGATTGGATTTTTATTGAAGAGAAAATTGAAATGAGCTTGAAATCACAGAAATAGGAGTTGGCTTTTACTTCATATTAGCCAACAAAATATGCCTTAAAGTTAAATTTTTTCCACATATGTCAAACTATAGGTAAAACTTATAGGCTTCAAGAAGATATTAATTCCTCTGTATTTATTCACTTATAAATTAACCAATAATTTACAGAGCACATCATGTACTTATTTTTAAAACAATGAAACTGATTATATTGAAAATAAAATTTAAGATAATTTGTAATTCCACTACCAAAATATTTCAAACTCTAACATTTACAAATCTATTATTGGTCATTTATATGCATGAATTCTATAGGTCATAGTTTACAAATTGTGAGATCCAGAGTTTTAAATAATTTTACTTTGATTTCTAATGAAAAGTTTTGTTTTGAAGAACTTTTTGACTAATCACGATTCCAGATTTGAGAATAGAAATTTAGGTTGGTTTCATCTGAAAACATTCAAAAATGCATAAAAATAAAAATGGAAGTTCTGTGCAAAGATAGTGTCTCTGCTTCTATAGCCCACTTTGAGGGCTAAGAAATATGTAGAATGAAACTTGTGAAAATGTCTCTCTGAATACAGTCAAAGAGAAATGAAATATTGTGATTCTTTCAAATTATCCAATAAATTTAAAGAGATTTCCTTTGTCCTTTAAAAATAAGATGTTTTAAGAATATTTAAGTCATTTAGAGATAAATATGACTATTCCAAGTATTAATCATTCTTTGCATTGATAGTCAACATCTTTTATCATATTTGAGCAATTTTCTCAAGAGATTTGGGTGGAAATGGGGATCTAACATATCCTTGGAAAACTCATGTTAGAAGCACCTTCTAATGAAATGCAAACATTCTAATTAAAATCCATTAATTTATTGAATGAGAACATTAGGCCTAGAGAATTTAAACTCGGGATTCAGGTATCTTTCTTCATTGCAATTAAATGTATTTTACAGTATTCTATCACAAAACTTTAGACAACAGTAGAAGATGTAGCTCATTTTATTTGTCATTGGCCTTGAGGACATTTTTGTTACTGTTTTCCAAACTGGCTCAAGTATTTCTCAGTATTTCTTATCCTTAAAAATTAAAAGTTTAGATGTTTGCAAACAATCTTCTTAGTTCTTCAAGGAAAGTAAATATTTTAAAGATTTAAACTGTACTTTGTCGGAGAACATGGGGAGAAATGTCATCATTTTAGTGATGCAGAGTCCACCGTATAGTGGCGGGAGGAAGCACCAGCTTCCAGGAGGAGCTGGTAAACTGTTGCGCCTGAGCTGGTGGGCGAGGACCCCCATGGTCAGGGACGCCCCACAGCTTAATCTGCACCAGGCAACAGCCATAAATTCCTACCTGTCTTCTAAACATCAATAAATATGCTTACAGCAACCATGAGCATGCAGGTAGTGAAAACAAAAGCTTGTAGACTTAGTGTGGTTTAGACAGGAGATAATAAATGGGTAAATGTCCATGAAGACTGCATGACATACTTCTAAAACCTTCTGGTCCTTGCCAGTTCTAAAATTACAATATATTTACAGCTGGAACTTGTTGAAGCATTGGACTTGGAGGAAGAAAGTATATTAAAACATTTTAGAAAAAAGGATGTTCATCTAAGGAAAAGCAGCTAGAGTGATTAAGAAGTTGGAGAGAATTATAAGGAAGTAATTTTTTAAGCATAAATGAACCGTGGGGATATATTTGTCACCAAACTCCTAATACTTCAAGTTTTTGGTGGTTTCACATGTCTCTTTTAGAGCTAACATAAATCTAAGTACTTATCACCCATAACATGTCAATACAATTGTGGAACTCATATAGAATGACCTAGTACATTAAAAGATTCAAAAGGAATTTAAATGCATTTATTATGAGGGATAAATGTTTAAAAATTGTCATATAGGAAAACGTGGCATTATTAAGCACTTGGACTGGTATATCTTTTTTTCCATATGCTTTTGCTGAGATAGATGAGATTTAAATTTAGGTCACTTGAAAATCAGTAAGTCTACCTCATATTTGAGGATTTAAATTAACATTATCCTAATCTATGCACTATTCCGTATTAGTATTGGCTATATGATTAGCCTTTGCATTAGGACTTGATTTAGCAGAGCAAAGTGCTAGAAATAGTCAGAAGAATAAAATATGAAGAACATTGACAACTTGGGTCATGTGTCACTTACTATGTTCTTAAAATTGATATTCATCTCTTCATTTTTGCTTTTGTATCCTCTCCTCTGCATCTGTCTCTGTGTCTCTCCATCTCTGTCTGCCCCCCTGTCTGTTTCTATGTCTCTTTCATAAAATAAACCCACCATCACTGAGGGTCACTTCGGTAAATATTTTCTCTCTCTCCATTTAGGCACTTTTTAGTTTTGTATGTAAATGAATGTTTCACTGGCCTATTATATAATGGAAGCTCACTGCATTTATATTCTCAAGTTAGTATTTAGAAATTATGTTATAGGGACTTTGGGCCTGGTGGCACATATCTGTTATCCCAGAAAGCTGAGAGATTGAGATGGAGAATTTCAAGTTTGAACCCAGCATGGGCAATTTAGCCAGACACTATCTCAAAATAAAAAAAAAAATTAAAAAAATTAAAAGGCGGGCAGTGTGGCTTAGTGGGAAGGTCTTGGGTTCAATCCATAACATGGCTAAGCAAAGCACAACGAATTAAAAACAGAGGGAAAGGGGGCCAGGGAGTTAGCTCAGTGGTTCCAGCGCCTGTCTTGCAAGCGCGAGGGCCCGGGTTCGATCCCCAGTAACCACATACAATACTGAGCATGGAGACTCATGCCCAGCAGCAACCAGTACCACATACCACAGTGCCAGGCATGGTGGCTCATGCCTGTAATCCCAGCACTCCTGAGACAGAGGCAGGAGGGTTGCTGTGATGTGAGCTGGAGGCTGAGCTCGGAGACAGCCTGAACCACAAAGCAAGACCCTGTCTCAAAAAACCAAAAAAAAAAAACAGAGAGAAAGGGAGAGAGAGAGAGAGACAGAGAGGGAGGGAGGGAGAGTGAGAGCTATGTGTGTGTGTGTATATATATATATGTATATATGTATATATATACATATATATATATATATATATATATTTGTTTTTTCTTAAGATAAACGAAGCAAAGTACCTAAAGTCTTTTATAATTATATTCTGCTGTTTTTTGTGCTACAGTGATCCATTTTAAATGTATTTTCAGTATAAAGACTTCAGTGCAGAAAAGTGTACATCAATTTAAAATTTCTGTTTTGTCACTATAGATGAGTTTCTTTTCCAGACAACTTACTAAATGGTATTTTTATTTTTTAGATGATGAACTTTATTTTTTTAAAAAAAAAATAGAATTAGACCACAGTGATTTTTTTTTTAAAAGATTACCTTCTTATGTTCTATGGGTCTAAAAATAATTAGGCCTTCCTTTGCTCCCTCCCTCTGAAGAACTTCCAAATTTTTATTTTTCATTTTTTTAAATCAGAGATGCTTTATATTATGAGCTACCCTTCAGGATATGATATCCTGAAGATATTTTTAGTAAAAATTATACTCACAAATAAAAGTCTGGACAAAACAAGAATGTAAAGAAATAGTAGACTAAGGAATTATACCCTATCATATCTACTTGGTTAAGTTTTGCACTTATTAGTGAATTTTTAATAAGTCTTGATTTCTGAGATTTAGAAAATGTACTAATATATTTTTATAAAGATTTACTGTGTTACTGGAGCCACTCATTAGTTGACTTTGGAAAAATTTGAAATTTATTTATAAAATATAGTTTATATGACCCTTATCAAGTTACTGTTAAAATATAGTTTAGTTAAATAGGAATATTGTGCCCAGGTTGCACGACCTTATCGCTGGTATTTCTTGAATCTAATTTATGATTTGTTCATTTATTAAAGAAAAAGTACTGTGTGCTCCAGGGTCACTGACCATGTATTTTCCACACAGTATTTGACACCCGCACACTGCTGTGAGCCTGCTCAGGACCCAAAGGGCCGGGCTGAGCAAAGGGGAACTCAGCGAGGATGTTCTTTTAATTATTTCCAAACAGATGTTTTTGAAAAAAAATATAGTAAGAATGATTGAATAATGTGTTCCAGACTAGAGGGAATATTTGAGGGAGAAATACATCTTTTACTATAATAAATATTTTAAAATTGCAAACACCATATATTTTGATCATCCTATGATACTGAATATGTTGTCAGAAAAAGCCTTTCTTTTTATTTTTTTGAGACATCATCTCACTTTGTAGTTCAGGCTGGCCCTAAGCTCAGCCTTGAACTCAGCAGTCCTCCTGCTTCTGCCTCCTGAATGTTGGGATTACAGGCATGAGCCACCATGCCTGGCACTGTGGTATATGGTTACCAGGGATTAAACTCAGGACCTTGTGCTTACCAGGCAAACGATGGAACCACTACACTAAATCCCCAGCCCAAGCCTTTCATTCTTAATCTAAACTTTTCCAATACTGAGAATATATTGCTCAATATTAATCTAATAGCAATTTAGAGGGACAACAGTAACTCAAATCAATGTATGGATATAAAATCACTGCCTTTTGTTTTAGCGTTTTACAGATAAGTTTTTCACTCATTTTCTTTTCCCCATCCATATTTTAAATTTTCCATCGGAATTTTTGAAATATTTAAAAAAATAATTGCCAGAATTAACTCAGCAGTACTTTCATGCCATTTTTCAAAAGCTCAGAAAACACTTTGATCTACAGATGATTTGTAACTAGTCATGAGCAATCTAACAGCAATAAGCCTTTGAGTCACAATCTACATTCAAAGTTATAGAAATGTAAATATAGATTCAGAAGTATAAAGGAGAACTAAGAAACATTCTCCACGGTGTGACAAACTGAAATAGCCTTTGCTAGAGATGGCCAGGCAGATGCTCTCCACTCAGAAGAATGGCTGGTGTCCACTAAAGACTCACTAGAAAAGAAGCAGCATCTGTAGGAACTCACCTTCCTCTGTTGCCACACTGAAAAGTTAGTCTTGCTTCCCTACCCTTATTACAGCAAAGATCACATTCTTTCTGAGAAATTCTCCAAAACGCCTAATTTTGCTTGCAGGTGAATTCACAATAGAACTATTTTTTTTAATTTCAAATCTTTATTGGTAGATTATATATACACATCATCATCGTATTCAACACTAAGAATTTGTACCAGTATATGACACAACTTAATTCTCACTTTTTCCATCTCTGCTACCCACCCTACAACCTCCCATCCCTATGCACATAAGCTTTGTTTCCTATTCTTTTTGCGGTTCATCTGTGATAAAATTATGGATATCAAAATAGAATGTGTCGCCCTATAAAAACAGTGAAATCTGGCCAGAAGTTCAGTTGACTTCTGTAGCTGACAAATTTTCTGCCATCGCTGATGGGTAGTCATGAAAATATTACAGACGTGCTCTTAAGAGAGGTCACGTGAACCAACTTTAAATTGTAACGTAACTATCATTCATAATTTTCCTTTTTTATATGTTCCTCCTCGTTGACAGAGTCCCAGAATGACTTGTGGTACTCTAGAAATTAATTCCTGTTAGTATTTAATGTTACACGAAGACCAGACACGCGGATTGTCTCCTGCTTCCTACTTGTCAGGCTACTATATTTGTGCTTGAAGTAGTGATTGAGGAGAAAATAATTTTAATACAAATTGGCAATTAGCCCAGATTTCTACTCTTCTGTTTTGTTGAGCACGGCCATGTGATGCCCTCTCTGTCTGTGGAGGCTGGTAAAGTTTGACATTAGGACTTACTTCCTATGAATAAATGCAGTGGTTTTTGTTCTCTTTTGGCAAATAAAGGTATCAGTTTGCTCAACTGTTGTGCCAACTTTCTGTGTTCACTCAAATGTAATTTGAAATTTTTTCTTATGTATCTTATTTCTCCTGAGTTGGAATTAACACTGTATATAACATGTTTTGGAAAATATGACCATGAGGAAAAATGTCTTGATCATGATAAAATCCAAGAATACGCTTGTTGGTGTGCCTCTTTTCCACTCAGTTGCACCTTTGGAGAAAAAAGTTTATATTTGTCTTTTGTTCTCCATTACAGCTGTTATTATCTTGCTGTTTGGAATGAGCTGAGCATATGCAGACAGAAACATTCTGTTCTTTGTTTACACTGCAGGAGCACACATGATTAATTTAGAACATAAACCTAACGATGAACTTATGAAAGAAGTTGACAGCAAAGGAAAACAAAGCAAAGTCACTTGATCCTTGTTTAATTCAGTGATAGATGAACCATTGGAGACAGAGTTTGAGTGTTACTGCTCAAAGATAACATTTATAAAGGGTATGAGGGAAAAGTTACCCTAATTTCTAGATTGAAATTTCCTGTCAAAAAATGTCTCTCTTATCTCTCTCTAACACTCCATGATTTGGAAAAAATGTGTTCTGTTTTACAGTGTTTAGTGGATAGACTGCTGAGATCACAGAATTCTTCGGAATGTAAATTGGATTCCATGTACCGTATGAAAATAGATATACCTGATTCCCTAAATAGTATTTGTTTTTTTCTTACATCTCCCTAAAATTTTCCAGTTAACCAGATTTGCAAGAAATCATTATATCTTTTGCCTTCAGTTTACTCCCAAGTGTTTTTTTAAAACCACACCAGGCTAACTTTATTTTTTATTAAATTAAGTTTATTGGTACATTTGAGGAATACATTATGTTCACATTCCTCACTGACAGTTTGTACCTGTACATAATATATCTTGACTCTTATTTTTTTCCCATTGCCTTGCCCTCCCTTCAACACCCACCCCCATGCATGCACCGTTTCTGTATTTTTCCTTTTCACTATCAAATTTTCTTCCCCTTCTTTGCTTTTCCCTGCTCCCAGGTCCTGTTTCCCTTTGCACATTTTCTTCCTATTTCACAATACTTGTCATATATTCTAGACCTCATTTACACTTTGTGTCTCACACTAGAGAAATGATACACTATGTGCACTTGTGTCCTATTTATTTCACTTATGATTATTGTCTCAAGGTGCCTCCAAGCTATAAATGTCTCTAATTCATCCTTCTTTGTTGCTGAGTAATACCCCATTTTATTAAAATAAAACACCTCTTTCTCCAATATAAAGTCTATGTGCTTTTGAGCTATTGCCAAGACTTAGTTATTACAAATTGTAAACATGGGTGTGTATATTGCACTGTGGTATGATACTGTAATTCTTTTGTGTGCATACCCAGCAGGGAAATACAGATTAAAATGGGACCTCTAATCCTAGTTTTTGAGAAATCTCCACACTGAACTCCACAGTGGTTGCACCAGTCTGCCTTCCCAACAACAGTGGGAAAGGGTTCCCTGCTCCTCACAGCCCTTCCAGCATTTGTTATTTTTTTAGATTTCCTTGGTGGCAGCCATTGTTTATATTATGATACCTACTGCAACCTTTTTTTTTTTTTTTTTTTTTTTTTTTTCTGTCCCCACTCAACAACCTTCATTTTCTTAAATTTCAATAATTGTACAGCTGGGCTAAATACTGTTTTCCAAATTTTTCTTTGTTTCCACTGTGCAGTCTTGCATATCTTTTGGGGTCATCTAAAATTATTACATTTATTATATTAAGCACTTAATAACATGAAACCATTTTCAGAATACCAGACTTTTAGATGATGCATTCAATTCCACTTGAACATCCTGCAATTAAGTTTGCTTATGGATGTTGGAAAAGGCAAGTGACACATAAGGGATCATCTTTCTCTTCATTCCGACCCATCTACCAACTTGGTACTAGTATGTCTGAATGGTGACCCGTTTTCATATGGAAGATATTCTTCTCTTATCAAGACTCACCAGTATCTGATGTTGTTACCACTTGAGACTTGATAGAAACTTAAAAAAAAAAAAAATGCTATACCTGTGTATATCTTGCCTCTTTAACAAAATATATAAAACCTTTGACAGTAAAGACTATGTCTAAAGAGTGTTTAACATGTACTGGATACATAGTAGTTGTTCACTAAATATTTTTAAATGAAAGGGAAACTATAATTAGGATCATAACAAATGGAACATTTGAATGTGATTAAATTAGGTGTACATTTTAAAAACTAATAAAGCAGCCCTGTAACATCCTCTCATTATTATAATTAAAATTAAATTCACTGGTCTACTTCTTCTAGCACTATACCTAAGACATGAGAACATTTTTAGTTTATACTCAAGTTTTAAATGTCATTTACAGTTTGCAGATACAAATCATACTCAAAATAGCTGTCTATCTTGATGTTATATGAAGTTCACATTCCTTACAATATTTCCTGACTCTTGGGTAGCAATTTTCCTTGCCACTTTTGCAGAATTACCCTTTAAAGTAATATTTGTAGAGACAGACATGTTTCTTTGGGTCTTTCCAATTATGCTGATATTTTTAAGAATCATTAGAATTATCTGCTAATATCAGAGTGTTCTACCAACATTGCCAATAATCAAGACAATTTATTTGTATGCATGTGTTTCGGCTTTTTGAAAGTTTTTTAAGATATGAAGTGAATAAGTCTGTCCTGGGCTATTGATACATGTACATATTGTGTCTTAATCCTTTTCACTTCTCCATTTCCTTCTTCTTCCTCCCTCATCCCCACATAGCCTTGCCATCTTCAAAAATTCTATCCCCTTGTTTTCTATCTACATTTTTGTTGCTCAACTTACTTATATTTTGGGTTTCTCATATAAGATAAGCCATTCAATATAGAACCTTTTGTGTCTGATTTATTTCACTGAGTATAAGGACTCAACCTGCACCTGTTTTCCTACAAATATTTTAATATATTCTTCTTAATGGCTGAGTAGTACTCCATTAAATATATAAATTTTCTTTCTTCATTATATTCTTCTTCCATATTATATTTCCTTATTAATTTATTGATGAGCACTTCATACCTTCCAAATTCAGTTTCCACTTTAATGTAGAGGGTTAAAGCCATTAATTTTCACCTTCCCACCCATTAATTATACTTCTGTTCTTATTTGGAAATGTAAGACAGTGAGTGGTCTTGCAAGTAAGTATACCCTGTACACATGAGTCCAGACATGAGTCTATTTTACACAATATAAATGAAAATGTGATATCTGAAAACTTATTTATTAATTAGTAGATGTGATAGAATGGCTTTAAAAGGATTTCTTTGAGAGCAATAATAATGGCATTAGTTGTTTGTGCTTTTGAAAATAAATTGGTGATTTAATGTAAAATTACCATTGAATATTTTTTATTAATTCTGTTTAAGAAACTATATCCCAACTTGCATCTGAGTCAACCTTAATCCTGCCATTATTTATCATTATCCATCCTATATAAAACTATTTTATGCTTTCAGAAAGTACCTTGTAGACGTCACCAGTTGTATTAATAGAGAAACACAGGGCCGGGGAGTTAGCTCAGTGGTTCCGGCACCTGTCTTGCAAGCGCTAGGACCCGGGTTCGATTCCCTGGTAACCACATACCTATACTGGGTGTGGAGACTCACGCCCAGCAGCAACCAGTACCACATACCACAGTGCTGGGCGTGATGGCTCACGCCTGTAATCCCAGCACTCGGGAGGCAGAGGGAGGAGGATTGCTGGGATGTGAGTTTGAGCCTGAGCTCAGGGCCAGCCTGAACCACAAAAGTGAGACCCTGTCTCAAAAACCTAAAAAAAAAAAAAAATAGAGAAACACAATCAGAGCCATTAAATGCACTACACCAGGAAGAAGTTCAGAAGAAAGGAGGCATAGGGGTCACTGTTAAATGTACAGAATTGTTTTGTTACATTATAATGAATATTCCCCTGGATAGTCCCAATGTACAAGTACTAAGTGCCCTGAATTTAAGTAAATAGCTGTATTTTTAAGGAAGACTGCATACTTTTAACTTTAAAACATCTTTAAAATATGTAAGTT